>JAQFXP010003217.1:0-13035 GCA_034693685.1 Belba bartosi | reverse complement strand
GAACTTGATAATTATATAACTTATAGAGAAAACAATAACATATTAGAGAATAACCGGCAAATGTCGCCTGAAATAGACGAAACAGTCATTCAGATTATGAGACCTATACTCCAAAGCAATAATAATTTTAATTATTTAGAAATTAATCGATTGTCGGAACTCTTCAGTGCATTAAATGTTTTACAAAAACCAAATTCGGAAAATTGTATTGAAATAAATATAACCCAGACCAATTTGGCAAAAATGATCAAATTATCACTTGATAGCTTTGAAATTGAGTTTAAAAATCTGGTCAGTGTTAGCAAAAACTTGTGTCTCTTTAACTGCATCTGTGAAGACGACCAAATATCGCTATTAAAATATGGTTGCTTTGAAATATTTTTTGCTAGGTCGATTCTAGAGTTTAATTTTTACATTAAAAATCGAGTTTTGTTCTTGGTAAGAAATATGAATAGAAATGTTTATTTGTTTACTTTATTTGTATTTTTTGTTTTGTTTTGAATATATAGAACAAAAAGTATTCAATTATTTGCAAATTTAGTGACGATTTAAGGGAAAAGTTTAAGAATTTAATTAAATTATATGTTAACTATTTCCATAAAATCAATAAAGTCTGGGATTTTGACGCTTCTATTCTGGATTTGGTATTGAAATTGAATTTTTTTTAAATCAAATTCTTTTATTAATTAGTGATTATATCGATAATTGTGTTACAGTTGACGCCTATCGTACTCTTCAATCCCAATCGACCGAATCTATTGAATAAAGAAGTGGTTAAGTAAGTGAATAATATGTAGAAATTTTTAATTTAGTCAACAGTCGTCAAAATATTTAAGTTTAATATATTAAATTGAATTTGTATTATGTATTAAATGCAAAAAACAATATATCTGTAAAGTTTTAAGGCTGCAATCCACTACTGTACTGATATGCTGTTTTGCTGTTTTAAGTAAATATTAAAAAGCTAACATTTTTAAACTTAAATACTTTGACAACTCTAATTTAGATAGATGAAATTTTTAATATTTTAGATTACATCAGCACATTTATATGCATTTACTGAAACGCTATTTATTATTGAAATACCAATCGGAATATGAAGCGAATGAAAAATTTTCACTACTTTTGAATACTTTTGATGATATTAATGCTTATAATGAAATGAATATACAAATTATAAAATCATCTGGTAAATCTCCTGACCTAGGACCTCTTCTTAAAGAACTTGTTGATTTATAGCAATAAATATTAGACTTTATATTCTTTTAATTTATGTCAAAATTATAATTTAAATGATTTATCGCAATTATAGTATGATTTGGCTTGATTAGTATGATTTAACGCAATTATAAACGAGAAAGTTTTTTTATCGTAAATCTATTTTATATTTTGATTCTAAAATTACAATTAAAATTAATTAATTATAATTAAATAATTAACAAAAAATTATTAAATATAATAATAAAAATATTAATGCAATTAAAATAACGGCAAACTTACATATACGTATGAAATTAACAATTTAAAATATAACAATAATTAACTACATATTCATTTATATGCAGAAAATATTTAGATCAAGCTAAAAATTTTTATTAATAGTTTGTTGTTTACTTTACCATTTTATCATTTCAAGTACAATATAATTTTAAATACATTATTTTAAAATATATATATTTTTAATTTTCTCAATAAAGTCAAAAAATTTAAAAAAATATTTTTAGTTTAATTATTAAAATATTAATTAAAATATTCGCTATAACAAGCAATTTACTAATTAATAACAATTAAATTAAACTTATGTGATTACATTTAATTTATAATTATGTTTAGTAAATAGCTTAATATAAATTATACTTGATTTTACTTATATTTTAAAAATGTTAAATTAAAAACAAAACAATCTATATTAAGTTTGTAATGATAAAGCACTTGGTAAGTTTTAAATTTAACCAAATATAGTTTATAATAGTTTAAAAATAGTTTATTTAATTTCCAATTAAATATCAAATAGGAATTTAATTCTAGATATGATAACAATTGTATAATTGATATAAAAACGCAAAAGTTTTGCCGAATATGTCTATTAAAGAAGTGTTTTGATGTCGGGATGAAAGAGGTCTCAACTCAAGTACTATTAAACTAAATTTTGATAATTTGTGTTATTTTATAGAAAATGATTCGAACTGAAGAGAAAAAATGATTTAAAAAATGATTATAGGAAAAGATCAGCAAAAGTGGCCGAATAGTGACCAGAGTTTGCAAACGAGTCACTCGACTCAGACCACATCAATTGATGTCTCAAATGATTTAATTGATATTTTCGATAATACTCTCAGCGATGACTACATTATTGCAAATATATGATAATTATATAACAAGTGATAAAAGCAATGACCAATCAGTGAATTCTCAATTGATTGGACTGGAGGGGACAGTTAGTCTGATTGCAAGATCTATACCCCAAAGCAGTACTAATTTTAATGATTTAAAAATCAATCGATTGTCGGAACTCTTCAGTGCATTAAATGTTTTACAAAAACCTAAATCAGAAAACTGAATTAAAATAAATATAAATCGAACTGGCTTGTGCAAACTCTCTAAATTAGCACAAAATAGCTTTAATAATGAGTTGGAAAAACTGATAAGTGTTAGTAAAAACTTGAAATCATTTAACAGATTATGTGAAAACGACAGAATATCAATTATAAAATATAGTTGTTTTAAAATATTATAAGCTAGGTCAGTTTGTGATTTTGATTATAAAACAAAATACAAATTTTGGTATTTGGTAAGAAGAGCTAATTTTTTAAAATTATTTTATTATTTACATTGTTTTTAATTCCAATATATAGGACAATAAATATACATTTATTTGCAAATTGAGCGATGATTTAATGGAAGAATATAAAGAGTTATATAATATATTTCTTAATTATTATCTAAAAATCAGTCAAATCTGTGAATCAGACGCTCATATTCTGGATATGGTATTTGAAATACATTTGAAGAAAATTTAAAACATACTATTAATTAGTGATTATATCGATAATTGTGTTACAGTTGACGCCTATCGTACTCTTCAATCCCAATCGACCGAATCTATTGAATAAAGAAGTGGTTAAGTAAGTGACTAATATGTGAAAGTTATGTTGTTTATTAAATTAGCTAGTTTACATTTATATGCATTTACTTAAGCGCTATTTACTATACTTTTAAATAGTTTTAATGATTTAAATATTTATACTCAAACACAAAGACAACTCTACGAAAGCAATAGAACATATGAAGACTATAATAGCTAGACTACTTTTTAATATATATTTGGCAATCATTGAGAACAGACACAAATAGACGACTCCATGAAATGCACCCATCATTACACGCATTACAATAACGAGGGAATAGTGTATATCCGCGAACACCGAAATCAAAGCGTTACAAATCGCCGTCAAAAACACTCCCAAACCTGTCATTCATTTAATATATATAGAATTTTACCTAAATTGTTGTTAAATTTTGTTTAACTTTAGTTAAATTCCGCGTTATGCGGTCGTTTTCAAATTTAACTCCCAAGCCTAAACGCAATTTATTCAAATGTGCTTGGTTATAACTTATAATAAATTGAAATTTTTTTACAATTATGAAATAATGGCAAGTATAAAAACATAATTTAAAAATTTTAGCTTGGTCTTTTATGACACACTAAAATTTGTATAAGAAAATTTACAATGTTTATAAAAAAAAATTTTAATGCAAAAAATAATTAAATATGTGAAAATTTAATTTTTTTTCAAATTTTGACATGGAGCAATTTTGTCTAACATTACAAATTTATAAATTAAATATTTATAACTTATAAAATTTAAACATCTTTAGTTGTTTGTATTTAGAAATATTTTTATTATCTTAACTTTGGAATATTAATGCGGTAATCAATAATTTATAATCAAACTATCAAAATAGACAGATAATTTATTAGTATATACGATAAAACTAGTCATAATTAATTAATTTGTTTCACTTTGTATAGTTTGAATTTATCTCGTTTTCTTAGCATCTTAAATTTTGGAAATACGTATAATTCATTTTATAAAAACATGTTCTAAACTGTGAAGAAATACGGTACTATTTAACAGGAGTAATATTTTTTAGTAAATAAAAAATTATAAAGCGTAATTTATAACAATTAGAGATAAATATGTAATCGAAAATTTTTTCTGATTTTAAAATTTGGATTAATCCCCCCCCCCCCTAGTATTTGGTCCAAGAAAGTGTACTCACCCTCGACGTTTTGACAAGACGCCTTGGGAGGCATGCAAATATTTTGTGTTTTTTGCCCAAAATTAGAAAATTTTCTCTAAATTAGTGCTAAATTCGCGTTAAATTCAGTTAATTTAACTAAATTCAGTTTAAATCCAGTTAAATTTGGCAAAATTTCATCATAAATATATAGGGTTTTAAGCTTTTTTGGAAAAATCCCCTCCCTGATTGCCCCTAGGTTTTTGGCCAAAAATCCCTATTCTGATCGGCCGACCTCCTCGATCTCTGTTATATTATCAGTGATGGCAACAAGATCAATTTGTTTGTTAGATTTGATACCATTTGTTAAACATACAAAAACAATATATCTGCACAGGCCTACAAGCTCAGTCTTAGACCTAAGCAGATACACTGTTTTTGTATATTTAGTGAACAATTAAACAGTATTTTAAAAATGATTTGGCCAACATTGTTTAGTACTTTAATAGTAATCATAATTTTTAAGTTAATAAATATAACAAATATTTAATTTGAATTACATTTGAATTAAGTTTTTATTAAAAATCTTGAATCTCTTAAAAACTAAATATAAAATCAAAATTATATTCACTTAAAACAAATGTATTATTGATATGAATTTAGATAACTATTTGTGAAAAAAAATTATTGATAAAAAAACAAAAATTCACTCAAAATTAATCCCATATTCGGTCTTAAACTCATTCAAAAACTGGATTTTTCGAATCGTATTCATAGACTCTTCACTCAATTTGTTCTCAATTTTTAGTTTAAGAGACTTTAAATTCGGATAAATTGAATCAAAGCCTTCGAAACACTTGTCGTTGAGTCGATTCAAACCGATCTTCAAATGAGTTAATTGTTTGCAATTCTTCAAACAATTAAAGTCGAAATTTCCGCTCGAATTAGTAAAGTATCAGAAACTGAATCGCTATAGACCTGAAAAGTGGAAAAAACTTTTGCAAAAGGGTGAGAAGGGTCAGATAAAAATTTCTTTTAATATTGAAAATTTGCATTTATACCCCATAGCACTTGGTCCGCGAAAAAGTAGTACCCCCTCCTAGGTTTTTGTTAAAAATTATTAAATAAATCCCTTCCCCGGCACCCCATGAATTGTGAATTGTACGACTTTCTCAATCTCTTTATTAGAGCTATAAGTGATTAATAATTATAATCATTTAATTTAAATAATAGTATTCTATAAATATTTAAATTTTGTCGTAATTTAACTTAAATTCAATCACAATTTGATAGATTGACTCAAAAGTCATTTTAAGGGATTTTCGATAAATTTTGATCAAATCTGAAAAAAATTAAATTTAATTCACGCAATGACTCGAATAAATCAATTGTTAATTCAAATTAACTTTAAATCAAAGATTTAAGAAAATTTTATTTCAATTATTTCTTTGAAGACAACTTTGAAATTGAGTCTAACTTCTAATTTCTAAATCAATTTTCATCCCATTCCTGATCCACATCTAAGTCTTCGAAAAGATTTTGTTCGAGATCTTCATACTCTTCCAAATTCTCTTCATTTTCTTCTTGCCATTCGATATTTCCCAAATCTATCCATTCCCCTGCAGGTGGTTCAGGACCTACAGCACCAGCAGGGCCTACAGCACCAGCACGGCCTACAGCACGAGCACGGCCTACACCACCAGCACGGCCTACAACACCAGCACGGCCTACACCACCAGCACGGCCTACACCACCAGCACGGCCTCCAGCACTAGCACGGCCTCCAGCACCAGCACGGCCTACAGCACGAGCACGGCCTCCAGCACTAGCCCGGCCTCCAGCACCAGCACGGCCTAAAGCACCAGCAGGGTTTACAGTTCTAGCAGGGCCTGGTGGCTGTCCACTTAATCCGGGCTGTGGAGCACCGCTATATCCGGCTTCGGTTGGATTGAGTTCTTGTGTTTGCGTATGTGTTCTCTGTTTGGTCATTGATGGCTCACTTTGTGTGGCTTTCCGTTTGCCCTGAGTCTGATCCGGGTAACTTAAGCGAAGATGTTCCATGTACCAATTTATAAAGTGTATAATCTTTTCGTAGTTTCTGTTCTGGTCTTGGTTCACATTACTCGCAATCAATTGTCTCAATATATCAATCAATATTAAGCCGGTGTCGCGATAATCGGCCCGACTCTGGGCACTGAGATCACTGTAATTGTCAGTTGCAGTCGTTGGAGATCTGGTATTACTTAATTGGATCGCTTCCTCTGAAGGATGATTGCTGTAATTAGCAATACAAATAAGTTCCCGTTCGGTTATAGTCGGGTGTTGCCCACGAATTATGTTCAAAATATCTCTTCTTTGTTGTTCCAATTGATTCAATTGTGCCTGGTCAGGCGGGCCAGCAGCTGTAATTTGTGCATAGTTGTTCAATACGTTCCTATAGTTGACAGCATACCCACTCCTTTGGTCGAGTAATCCGATCCAACGCATCCAGATCCTTTTTTGAATTGTTTTCCACAACAATCTTCTCAACTGCGGCTCAATTTGGAACAAAATATATCGGAACTGCTGTTCGCCTTCACCCAAAACTTCATTTCTAATTGCAAAACAAATTTGAGCCAAACAATCATCAAAATCTTTCGAAGTTCTTAGGGCTGTATTCCTCAAAATTGTCCACTTCTTCTTCTCTTCATTTGACGGCTCATTAACTTGAGGTAATTCAGCGAATGGGATCAGTTCATTCAGATTTAACTGAACCTCAACTCCGGCCAAAATGGCATTCAGTTGTTCTCTCAATGAATAGACCGCCGGCTCCTGACCCTGGAGTGGTTGTGGCACTAAACCGGTGTCTAATTGAGGGCCCTGAACTAGGCCCATATCATGGCCAAATCCTGGATCATCTATACCATGAGCTTGGTATTGTTGTCCAGCTGGTGGGGGATTTAGTATCTGGCTCAGGTCTCCTATCTGTACCCCTAAGTCTGGAATTTCGTTTACATTTAGAAACTCTTCTAATTCGATGTCTAGTTCGGGAATTGGAATGTCGTCGTCCGGATCGGCCGGGAATTGGTCACTCATTGTCTTGTCTTTAGTTTTTGAATTATTTACTTTTCTATTATTCCAATACTTTTATGACTTTTTTATTTAATAAATTCATTAATTGTTTTGAAAAAATAAATTTTAATTTAACTAAATTTTTAAAAAATTTTATTATATATTTAAAAATAATTTTGTTCTACCTCTCCCTCTTCTTCTCTTCCCTCTCATTCCTCCCTCTCTCTCCTCTCTCTTTCTTCTCTTTCTCCCCTCTCTCCCCCTCTCTTTCTTTTGGGTTAAACAATGTAAATATATTTCCAAAATTGATAAAATTATCGCAATTTTAAAAATTAAAATTTTTAAAATTTGTATTTTATAGTTACCTATAAATTGTTATGTATTTAAAAATAATTATATTAATTACAGTGAAGCTATGGGTTTGAAACTATGGATATAGAGGGGTTTATAGAAGGATTGGCGATAAAATATCGACTCTATGGCCATCATTGTAACCATCGTATGGATGAAACCGGCCTTTCATACCAATCATACAAAACATAACTCAATAGTCCGAACATAAGAGACTCGTAATGTCCGGTCACTGATTGACAAAAATTTATATTATATAAGAATTTGAGAATTATTTACTTAGTATTTATTTCCATATCTGTGCTGAGAATAAATTCGTATAATTGATATCAATTCGCGAAAGTCGTGCCGAAAGTGTCGATTGAAGAAGTGTTTTGATGTCGGAATGAAAGAGGTTTCAACTGATGAATGTATTAATGAAAAAATTAATTTTATTTCATATTTTTTGTTAATATCAATATTATAGAAATTAATTCAAACTGAAGAAGAGAAAGCGTTTCGAAAAAAATTAAAAAAAGTTCAGCAAAAGCGGCCGAATAGTGACGAGAGTTCGACTCAGACCACAACAACTGATGTCTCAAATAATTCAATCGATATTTTCGACAATATCTCAGCGATGACTACATTATTGAAAGTATATTGGAACTTGATAATTATATAACTTATAGAGAAAACAATAACATATTAGAGAATAACCGGCAAATGTCGCCTGAAATAGAGGAAACAGTCATTCAGATTACGAGACCTATACCCCAAAGCAATAATAATTTTAATTATTTAGAAATTAATCGATTGTCGGAACTCTTCAGTGCATTAAATGTTATACAAAAACCAAATTCGGAAAACTGTATTGAAATAAATATAATCCAGACCAATTTGGAAAAAATGATTAAATTATCACTTGATAGCTTTGAAATTGAGTTTAAAAATCTGGTCAGTGAGTTGAGTTTTGTTCTTGGTAAGAAATATGAATAGAAGTGTTTATTTGTTTAATTTATTTGTATTTTTTGTTTTGTTTTGAATATATAGAATAAAAAGTATTCAATTATTTTCAAATCTAGTAACGATTTAAAGGAAAAGTTTAAGAATTTAATTAAATTACCGTATATGTTAATTATTTCCATAAAATCAATAAAGTCTGGGATTTTGACGCTTCTATTCTGGATTTGGTATTGAAATTAAATTTTTTAAAATCAATTTATTTTATTAATTAACGATTATATCAATAATTGTGTTACAGTTGACGCCTATCGTACTCTTCAATCCCAATCGACCGAATCTATTGAATAATATGTAGAAATTTTTAATTTAGTTTAACATGTTAAATAGAATTTTAGCAGGGATTGAGAAGAGTGGATTAAGCAAAAATCTCCCCTGATTTTGAAAATTTGGATTTACCCCACTCCCCCTAGCATCTGGTCCAAGAAAGGGCACTTTTCTCGACGTTTTGCCGGCCGCCTTCGGCGGCCGGCAAATATTTTGGGTTTTTTTGCCCAAAATTAGGAAATTTTCCCTAAATTGGTGCTAAATCTGGTTTAAATCCAGTTAAATTAGAGACAATTTCATCATAAATATATGGGTTTTTGAGCGTTTTGGAAAAATCCCCCCTGACCCCCCCTAAATTTTTAGCCAAAATTTTTAAAAAAATCCCTCCTTTGATCCCCCCCCCCTGGATCGGCCGACCTTCTTGATCCCTGAATTTTATTATGCATTAAATGCAAAAAACAACATATTTGTAAAGTTTTAAGGTTGCGATCCACTACTATTATGTTGTTTTGTTGTTTTAAGTGAATAGTTAAAAAGCTAACATTTTTAAAATTAAATATTTTGACAACTCTAATTTAGACAGTTGAAATTTATAATATTTTAGATTACATCAACACATTTATATACATTTCCTAAAACGCAATTTACTATTGTAATACCAATCGAAATATGAAGCAAATGATAGATTTTCACTACTTTTGAATACTTTTGATAATATTAATGCTTATAATGAAATGAATATACAAATTATAAAATCATCTGGTAAGAATTATAGTTTATATACGTGTGAGTCGTGTAAAGTTTTTTTTTAGACGGAATGCCTTAAAACTAAATGTAATTTATTATAAATATTTATTTATTTAAAATTTAAATAAGTAGTTTATTTAATTTCCAATTAAATATCAAATAGGAATTTAATTGTAGATATGATAACAATTGTATAATTGATATAAAAACGCAAAAGTTTTGCCGAATGTGTCGATTGAATAAGTGTTTTGATGTCGAGATAAAAGAGGTTTCAATTAAAGTACTATTAAACTATATTTTGATAATTTATGTTATTTATAGAAAATGATTCGAACTGAAGGGGAAAAAGCAATTTAAAAAAATGATTATAAGAAAAGGTCAGCTAAAGTGGCCAAATAGTGACCAGAGTTTGCAAACGAGTCACTCGACTCAGACCACATCAACTGATGTCTCAAATAATTTAATTGATATTTTCGATAATAATCTCAGCGATGACTACATTATTGCAAATATATTTGAACATGGTAATTATATAACAAGTGATAAAAGCAATGACCAATCAGTGAATTCCCAATTGATTGGACTGGAGGGACAATTAATCCGATTACAAGACCTATATCCCAAAGCAGTTTAAATTTCAATGATTTAGAAATCAATCGATTGTCGGAACTCTTCAGTTCATTAACTGATTTACAAAAACGTAATTCGAAAAACTGTATTAAAATAAATATAAATAAAACTGGCTTGTGCAAACTCTCTATATTAGCATAAGATAGTTTTAATAATAAGTTGGAAAAACTGATAAGTGTTAGCAAAAACTTGAGATCATTTAACAGATTATGTGAAAACGACAGAATATCGCTTATAAAATATAGTTGTTTTGAAATATTATAAGCTAGGTCAGTTTGTGATTTATTTGATATATTTGCGAGCCATTGCAGATATAATGTTTTTTTATGCTTATCAAATGGTATAAAATGTTAATTAACTTTTTTTAAACTATGAGATGCATACAACTCTGCTTATAAAATATAGTTGTTATGAAATATTATACGAATATAAAATTAGAGGAGAGGAGATTTGTCTTCCGATTAATAAGATGTCTATCTCTTAGCGGAATCAATGTTAAAGTTCATGACTGGAGGACCGGCTTATAAAACCATAGCCGAAGTTCAATGTCTTCGGGGTTTAGGCGAAAATGTGTTCGGTATTAATGCTATAAGTGATTAGTAATTATAATAATTTAATTTAAATAATAGTATTCTATAAATATTTAAATTTTGTCGTAATTTAACTTAAATTCAATCACATTTCGATAGATTGACTCAAAAGTCATTTTAAGTGATTTTCGATAAATTTTGATCAAATCTGAAGAAAATTACAATTAATTCACGCAATGACTCGAATAAATCAATTGTTAATTGAAATTAACTTTAAATCAAAGATTTAAGAAAATTTTATTTCAATTATTTCTTTGAAGACAACTTTGAAATTGATTCTAACTTCTAGTTTCTAAATCAATTTTCATCCCATTCCTCATCCTCTTCCTGATCCATATCTAAGTCTCCGAAAAGATTTTCTTCGAAATCTTCAAACTGTTCCAAATTCTCTTCATTTTCTCCTAACAAAAACTCGTCGATAAAATCTTCAAGATTTCCAAAATCTTGCCATTCCCCTTCTGGTGGTTCAGGGCCTACAGCACCAGCACGGCCTCTAGCACCAGCACGGCCTCTAGCACCAGCACGGCCTCTAGCACCAGCACGGCCTACAGCACCAGCACGGCCTACAGCACCAGCACGGCCTACAGCACCAGCACGGCCTACAGCACCAGCACGGCCTACAGCACCAGCACGGCTTCTAGCACGAGCACGGCCTACAGCACCAGCACGGCCTCTAGCACGAGCACGGCCTAAAGCACGAGCACGGCCTCTAGCACCAGCACGGCCTCTAACACCAGCACGGCCTACAGCACGAGCACGGCCTACAGCTCCAGGAGGTTCTATAGCACCAGCAGGCCCTACAGCTCCAGGAGGTTCTATAGCACCAGCTGGCCCTACAGCTCCAGTAGGGTCTATAGCTCCAGGAGGGCCTACAGGGCCTGCAGCTCCAACAGGGCCTGGTGCCTGTCCACTTATTCCGGGCTGTGGAGCACCGCTATATCCGGCTTCGTTTGGATTGAATTCTTGGGTTTGAGTATCTGTTTTCTGTTTGGTCCTTGATGACTCACTTTGTGTGGCTTTCCGTTTGCCCTGAGTCTGATCCGGGTGAGCTATGCGAAGATGTGCTATGAACCAATTTATAAAATGTATAATCTTTTCGTAGTTTTGGTTCTCATCTTGGTTCACATTACTCGCAATTAATTGATTCAATATATCGATCAATATTAATCCGGTGTCCAAATAATCGGCCCTATCCTGGACACTGAGATCACTGTAATTGTCAGTTGCAGTGAGAGATCTGGTATCCATCAAATCAATCGCTTCTTGTGGCGGATGACTGCTGTAATTAGCAAGGCAAATAAGTTCCCGTTCGGTTATAATCGGGTGATGCCCACGAATATTGTTCAAAATATTTGTTCGTTGTTGTTCCAATTGATTCAATTGTGCCAGGTCAGGCGGGTCAGCACCTGCAATGCGTGCATAATTGTTTAATGCGTTTCTATATTCCAAAACATACACATTCCTCTGGTCGGGTAATACGACCCAACGCATCCAGATCCTTTTTTGAATTGTTCTCCACAACAATCTTCTCAACTGCGGTTCAATTTGAGATAAAATTGTTCGGAACTGCTCTTCGTTGTCACCCAAAACTTCATCTCTAATCGCATCACAAATTTGAGCCAAACTATCATCAAATTCTCTCAAAGCTGTTATAGCTTTGGTCCTCAATTTCCACCAATTCTTCTTCTCATCATTTGACGGTTCATTAATATTGGGTAAATCAGCGAAAGGGATCAGTTCATTCAAATTTAACTGACCCTCAACTCCGGCCAAAATGGCATTCAGTTGTTCTCTCAATGAATAGACCGCCGGCTCCTGACCCTGGAGTGGTTGTGGCACTAAACCGGTGTCTAATTGAGGGCCCATATTATGGCCAATTCCTGGATTATCTATACCATGAGCTTGGTATTGTTGTCCAGCTGGTGGGGGATTTAGTATCTGGTCCAGGTCTCCTATCTGTACCCCTAAGTCTGGAATTTCGTTTACATTTAGATACTGATCTAATTCGATGTTTTGTTCGGGTATTGGAATGTCGTCGTCCGGATCGGCCGGGAATTGGTCACTCATTGTCTTGTCTTTAGTTTTTGAATTATTTACTTTTCTATTATTCCAATCCTTTTATGACTTTTTTATTTAAAAAAATAAATTTTAATTTATT
>JAQFXP010003216.1:0-13036 GCA_034693685.1 Belba bartosi | reverse complement strand
ATAACTCGAAAAATAAATTTTTTAAAAATATGATTCCAATGGCAAAAAGGTGTCTTTTGATGAGATCTATAATACTGGAATAATTAATTCCGCCGGAAAAATATGGTTAAAACCTCTTTAAATCAAATATCTATCAAAAAGAAAAAAACAACAAAACAAAGCAAAAAGTTTAACATATTCAATTTTGACATTTATCGGATAAAATCTAATTTTAATTGAAATTTCAAGTACGCCTCACAGCACAAGGATTTGCGTCAATATTAAATGTATATTCAATCGCTTACTTTAAAACTTTTTAACATTAAAGTAATCCAAGAGTTTATCTTTTCCTTAAGTTTTTATTTAAATTTCTTATTTTAATTAATATTTAATTTTTGTTTTTATTTTCGACAGAAAGTAGAATAACAATTTTGAAAATATAATCTATATATAAATCAATAATTTTTTTAATTTGTTCTGTGATAACAGTAAAACAAAAAGTTTTGTTAAGATATAAAAATCTTTTTGTTAGACATTTAATATAACCGAGAACATAATGTTTATAGTGTTTCTTTTCTAAAACTAATCTAATCTGGTTAAACCTTCTTTTAAATTAAAAAATAAAATAATTACAACAAATTAGTTTTAAAACTAATTTGTTTCGAAAGCTGCTTGGTTATTTTCACGTCTAATTTAAATAGTTTAAATTAAAATTCTCAAAAACATAAACTTGAATAGTTGATAGTTTAACGGTTTAATAGTTGAGCAGTTAAACATTTTTTCACAATCATTAACTCTAGATTTGATGAACAAAAGCCAACTTGGTTTCAAAATAATGTAGGAATAGTATATACAGTATACAGTAATATAATATAGTTTGGAAATGTTGCTCATTTACCCAGAGACATAATTATTCGACAACTCCTCCTCTTCTACTACTAGACTATCTTTTTAAAACAAATTTGAAAAACTAATTCAAAACTGAAGTCTCAGACAGTGTTTTAATTTCACGAGAACTTCAACGTCTAGTTTGAGTTGAGATTATTTAGACTAAAATATCCAATAAATAAAAAATTTGTTTTAAGAGAAAAGTTGTTTACTTATACTGACAGCTAATTAATAAATTAATTTATTGGAAGCAAAACATCAAAAGAAAACTTTCATATCATATGAGGGCCTGAATTGAAATAATATTTGTTTCGATATATTTAATGGAAAGTAAAAACAATTTGCAAAATAATAACCATATGTTGTCTTCTCACTACTTGTCTCTTAAAGAGATTTTTAGCTCTATTTTTGGAAACCGGAACAAAATTCGCCAATTATTACCAATTATTCAAAACCAAACTAATTATTTCAGTTTTAACCCAATTATTGAAAAATTATAACAAATTAAAATTTATTTATAGATTAACGCAAAACAAATCGTAATTGAATCATAAAAATTGATTTATTTGTAAATCAGAAATGTAGTGCAAATCGATACAAACCTAATGTCAAATAAACCAATTCTGTACTCATGTATTGAAATATTTTTTTGAATTTTATTGAAAATCCAATAAATCATTTCAACAAAAATAGTGAAAACAAAATGATTTAAAAAATCTTTTTTCGTGTCATTTATAGACCATTTAATGTGAGATAAGATTTGTTTTATTGTAAACAATAAATAATACAAAAATGTATAGAAATTCAAATAATTTTGATATTTGTTTGAAACTACTCTAAGACATAGCACTGGAATGTGAATCGAGTGAATCGGTTCGCACAGACATTGACTGCCAGTGCCGACGACTGGCATTGAAACGCATTTAACGCTCGAATCGTTTAATTGGTTTTATTGGTTCAGAAACTAATTAATCGTCACTTTAGGCGCGTCTGATGTCTCACTATTTTGAGCAATTGCTGAGACCGGGCGCTCATCACCGCCTCCTCCACCACCTCATGCATGTGCACCAGATTGGAGGCGTCGCACACGAGGGTCACATACTTCTTGTCCTCTCCCACACCCACACCCGACCCCTCCAACTCGAACCTCAACACTATTCGGGGTATCAACTGATCTCTGGCCGAACGCGAAGCCAATTGCGTCTCAAGTCTCCACTCGAGTGATGAGTAGTTCAATGTAGGGCTCGAGTCGGCGGACATTGCGCTCGGATTTCGGTTTTATTCAAATATTCGGATATTTTTTAAGAAATTGAATTGAATTTGAAATCGATTTAAAGTGAATTTTAATCGAAATAATTGAATAAAAACTGAATTTAATAATGAATTGCAAAACAAATAAACATTAATTGAGTCGAAGAGACGGCACTCGTAGTCAACCGATTGTTTATAAACTGTATTTATATCAATACACTAACGCTCTCTATTGGATATTATATTAACTAAACTGCAAACATAAACCTTAGACTAACCTAAACGCTTAAGCAGTGCTGCCATACAAGAGAGTGGCGTCTGAGAGAAACAAAGACTATACTCCCCTAAAGTCCAAAGTGTGAACAGAGAGTGAGACAGAGAGAGAGAGAGGGAGAGGGAGAGAGAGGGAGAGAAAGATAGAGTAGACTTGCATTGAATAGCGATGTGAAGGACAGACAGACTCTGAGGCAAACTTAACTCACTATTGACTGAGACATTGAGATCTCGTGTTTTGCCATCAAATCGTAGATTAATTTTTATCAAAATTTAAATATAATAATCTTTAAATCAAATCTAATAATTCATTTGTTTATTAATACATATCTCTATTGTAATTGCAATAAAAAGTAAGTCATTTATTGTTTAATTGTTTTCTAAATGTTAACCAAATTATAGAAATCGATAAAAAAATTATTTTTCCCCAAATTTGCCAATAATTGATGCGATAATCGATAAACTTATTTGCGTTTCCGTTATCTATAGCTTTGCTAAATATATAGTTATATTAGTCTTAGTCTTAGTCTATAATCGAATTGTTTGGATCCGATTGCAGTGATTCCATTGCGATGTTGTGTCAAGAAGTATGATTGGGGTAAGAAGGGAATGGACAGTGCGGTCGCCCGCTTTGTCAAGAACCAGATCCCGAGTTACGACGTCGACGCCGACTCTCCTCACGCAGAGGTATGGCTTGATTGACGGATACAGTCATTGATTCAATTTTTAATTAATTTAATTGAACTCATTATCAGCTATGGATGGGAACCCATCCCTCCGGCCCCACAATAGTGGTGAGTCCGGACCCCGAACTGGACAACAAGACTCTATTGAATTTGCTTCAGTCGTATCCCGAATATGTGGGAACAGTCAATATTGTGGCCAAATATGGGAATAATCTTCCGTTTCTGTTCAAAGTGTTGTCCGTAGGGAAGGCGTTGTCCATTCAGGCGCACCCGAACAAGAAGTTGGCGGAAGAGCTGCACCGGACCGACCCGTTCCACTACCCGGACGCGAACCATAAGCCCGAAATGGCGATCGCTTTGACTGATTTCGAGGCTTTGTGTGGTTTTCGGCCGCATTCGGAAATCGAAGCCTTTTTGGATAACGTTCCGGAATTTCGGTCAGTTGTGGGCAATGAGTCGACCGCTAACTACAAGAACTCTCAGGACAAGAAACAGGGGTTAAAGCAATTCTTCACTGCTCTCATGTCGGCGCCCGAGAATGTGGTGACGCAGAACTTGGAGGCACTCGTCCAGCGGTGGTCTCGTGAGGAGACCATAGATCCAGACAAGGAGGCGCTGAGAAAGCTGTTCCTGCGTCTGTACTCGCAGTTCCCGGGTGACATCGGCTGTTTTGCTATCTTTTATCTCAATTACTTAATGCTTAAACCGGGAGATGCTCTATATCTGGGTCAGGACGAGCCACACGCCTACATTTTGGGAGGTATGGCATAATGGCTCTGTTCTAAACATTGTGTTTATGTTAACTCCTGTATATCAACTCGAATAGATTGCATGGAATGCATGGCCTGTTCGGATAACGTGGTCCGGGCGGGACTGACTCCCAAATTCAAAGACGTGGAGACACTGAGCAATATGTTGACATACATTAGCAAATCGGCAAAAGAGCAGTTGTTTGCACCGGTAGTGGTGGACGAGTTTACCAAATCATATGTAGTACCGGTGCCCGAGTTCGTGGTCGACGCCATCCAAGTGACCGAAAAGGACGTAAGTCTGGCCTTCGAGTACACGCTCTCTAAGAAGGAAAGCGGTTCTATACTGATAGTAATCACCGGTGAGGCCAACTGTGGTGGCACACACTTGACCCCGGGCTACGTCGGCTTTATCCCAGCCATGACTTCATTGCAAATAATTCAACTCAAATCTCCGCTATTGCTCTATAGAGCCTATTGTCGAACCGATTGAGTAATAATTAGTCGTTTTATTGTTTAGTGAAAACTTTTAATTTAATTAATCAAATCATTTATATTGAGTCTATTCAACAATAATTTTAAAATTTAGTAATAATTGAATGTATTTTAATCTAATCTAATCATGTGATACAGAAATGAATAATCGATCGAAACATTTAAGTGTTTTAAGTATTAATAAAATATTAAATGATATTTATATTCGAATTTTTAAATAAACAAAAATTTTTAATTTTAATAATACATTGACTCAATCAGTGCTTCGAACGCGTGAACACTCTTTGCTTATACCCAGTCGTGTGCTCCGACTTGTTTGCACCGCTGGTACTGGCCTTATGTCCGCCTCCCGTATGTGAATCGCTGTTAGACTGCGTTTGTGTCTCGTCTCTACTGTTCCGTTTGACAGCTCCAGGTCTGTATATCTCCCGGGCCGGTCGGTCTTTGTTTCGAATTCTTTTCGATTCGTTTCGGTTTGAACTCTCTTTAGAAGTCTTCGAAAAACCGTCTGATCTCTCGCTCTTCGTTTCCTCTGATTTGTTGTTCTGTTCGCTAAACACTTCTTCGTTACGATTATCACTAATTTCTTTACTCTTTTTCTCATTTGTTTCAGACTTCTTGGCGTCACTACTATTGCCGGCATTTGATTCATTAGTCTTCTGTTTATCTGAATTGTGGACTACTTTGACAACAAAAGTCGATTCATTGCTTTCCTTCGAATCTTTCGATTTATCGCTTTTATATCGATTCGAAAAACTCGACTTTTTCTCCACTTTTTTCAAATCTGATTTCCTATTACTTTCACTAAATTTCGACTCATTTCTGTCCCTTTTCTCCTGATCTCTACCTTTGCTTCGAGTTCGCTCGTTCTCATCCCGTTTGGCCGGTCTCTCCCTTTCTCTATCTCTATCTCTATCTCTATCTCTATCTCTATCCCTATCCCTATCCCTATCCCTATCCCTATCCTTATCCCTATCCCTATCCTTTTCGTCGACATCTCTGTGTTTGCGATTGTCGTCCTTTTGCTTCAAAAGCTTAACTTTTCTGTTCTGTTCCTCTTCGCGAACCCTCTTCTGTTCCAAGAGCTGTCGTCTTCGCTCTTCTCTTCTCTCTTCTCTTAATCGAATTTTTTCTAATTTTTTATTTTTGATGAATTCGATCAAAGGAGTGCTCACTTTGAGGCAGCCGTGGTTTGCCCTCAACTGCTTATCCCTGGCCTCGATCTCCTCGAGATACACCTCAGCCGACGGCATATTCGTCTCATTCTTGGTTTGGTCTAACTCTTCGAGGAATTGGATGTAATCCGAGTCCTGTTCTATAGTTCCGCACTTATTATCCCTTTTTTTACTCGAAATCGGTTGACCATTGGTTCCAATCCTCCGACGAGGGATGCGCTGAAAGGGCGCGAACTCAACGATTGCCGCGAATTCATTGCCTTTGGAGTCGACGAACACATATCCATCGAATTTGTCTTTGAATATAAACACGTCTTCCGTATGAATAAAGTTTATATACGAACGACAGAACCCAAACATTCCTAAACTGGTGTCACATCTGCAGAAGTAGTAGTCGTTGTGTTCCGGAATCGGAGAAATCGCTTCCAAGAACTGATCCGAAGTCATAGTCGGCGGCAAATGGCGTATCACTACCTGTGCGGACATCCAATCAGTCATCACTTAAATCCAGACAACAATCAATGCTTACTCTCGTCTGTTGAGTGTCTCGAGTCCTGTCTTTCCTCTGAGTGTTGGCCGCATTGGAAGCCATCTTATTCGGGGAACTCCTCACTCGACCCGAACCACTACCTGCGCCCCGACTGCTGTTCTCTTTATCTTCTATCGCCGTCTGTTCCGAGTCTTCAGTCATTTTGATTCAAAACTGTATTAAAAATTTGTTTAATTAATAGTAACTAATGTCTAAATCATTACTATTTAGTCTCAAAATTCAATACAAATTGTGTTTTGTTTTCCAAAATGACTCAATTTTTCGATTATTTAGAAAATATAGAATTTTTGGTCAAATAAAAGCGTAACTTATTTTATGAATGACTTGAAATTATAGTGAGTCATAGAAATTAGTAAAAGCAAGTGTTGGGCCTTTGTGTGTGGTGTTGGGCCCAAAACAATGTATAGAATAGTATGATTTGATTGAGTTGAATGAGTTGTACAGTTTGTATGGTTTGTATGTTTAGCACCGGTTCTCACATTGAGTCGAATGCAAATGCGATTAGACTTAGAGTTGTGTTGACACACATTCACTCATTATTTGGTTGTTTGCAATCAAATCACAATTTATGGCTCAATTCGACAAATATTAACAGATTTCGATTGACAGCACAACTCAATAGCAATAGCAATGTCATCGTCCGGCGATTTCGGCAATCCTTTGCGTAAATTCAAATTAGTCTTTTTGGGCGAACAAAGCGGTGAGTCTTCACTCAATTCTCTCTCTCCCTCTCTCTCCCTCTCTCTCCCTCTCTCTCCCTCTCTCTCCCTCTCCATTCACTCATTGACGCCAATAGTGAGACAATTATTGCAATCTTTTTACACAACTTTTGGCTCAATTTTGAATGAGTTGTCACTTATGTGACCATTGAATCGGATATAACGCAATGATTACATTAATTACATAAAATCTAATGACATTTGAATGACTGATTGCCGCAACAGTTGGGAAGACCTCTTTGATCACCCGTTTTATGTACGACACGTTCGACAATACATATCAGGCGACGATTGGCATTGACTTCTTGTCCAAAACCATGTACTTAGAGGACAGAACAGTTGAGTCAACTCTTTATTACATTCTAGTTATGCCAAACACTAATCATTCAATTCTTATATTATTTGTCAAACTATTGCTTTGATTTCAATCGTATTTTAAATTTGATATCAATTTGCGATCAGATCTTCGTTTCCATTCACTTATATAATAATTATTTAATATAATTTGAATTTATATTGAATATAAATATTTGAATTTAAAACCTTTCCTCAAATTGCTCTCAAAATTGAATTCTAAAAGTTTTTAACAATAATTGAGTTAAAGAACATTTTTGAATAATTATAATAGTTTATCATATTATACATAATGTAAAGTAAATATAATAAAGTAAACTATTGTAAAGTAATTATAATAGTTTATCATATTATACATAATGTAAAGTAAATTGTAAATTGTATCCAGGTAATCAAGAATTTATTTGAGGTTACCAAGTTATGTCTTCATTTGCTCTAATTATTTAAAACTATTTTTGATTTGTTATCAAAATTATGTTCACTTTTTAGCTAAAAATGACTTTAATTTTGATAAAGTATAGTGAAGTCAGTAAAGCATAAATGTCTGAAATGTTTTAGTCATTTCTTAGTCTTATATAGATAATCAGTTCAAACATTTATATACCATAAATGGATTTGACCTAACATTTCATTTTTTGATCTTAACATTGATTAATGCAATCAAATGAATAATATATTCAAAATTAAGCACTTTATTACTTAAGATATTATTCAAACGATTTTTTATTAAAGTAAATATTTAATGAAAATTAACAAACGCTACAATTAAACCGTTTTTGCTTTCAGTTAATTGAAATGCAGATTCACCTCAAATATAGACTCTATTGGATGAATATTAGGCTATAATTAAAATGTTTTGAAAAACACTTTGTTGTTAGTAATATATTTTTGATTTTTATCAAATATAAGTCATTGTTTGTATATTCAACACAAACCAGAGATCAATATCGAAAATGTTTTTATTGTACGACTGATTGAGTTTTATGAATCATATGATTACATATACTGTAAATATAGTATTTGATAAATGTTTCGCATATTAAACATAAAAATGAGTTTTATCTCATTTTATAGCAAAGTATTTAAACAAATTGAAAAGTTTGCTAAATATTATTATTAAATCGAAAATAACATCATTTTATCGGTTTATTATCGAACGAACGAACGAACGAATGAATGACTGACTGAATGACTAACCGAATCGTGTGTTTAGGTACGGTTACAACTTTGGGACACTGCAGGACAGGAGCGGTTTCGTAGTCTAATTCCAAGTTATATTAGAGATTCAACGGTTGCTGTCGTTGTCTATGATATCACAAGTATTTATTGATTGCTTTGCGATTAGAACTGTTTGATTGACTGATTGATTGACTAATTGATTGATTGATGGATTGATTGTCTGGAATAGACGCCAATTCATTCCATCAAACGTCTAAATGGATCGATGACGTGAGGACTGAGAGGGGAAACGATGTGATAATCATGTTGGTCGGCAACAAGACTGATCTCCAGGACAAGCGACAGGTGACCACTGAGGAGGGCGAGAAGAAGGCCAAAGAACTGAATGTAATGTTCATTGAGACGAGCGCTAAGTCCGGCTATAATGTCAAACAAGTGAGTGATCGCTCACTCATTGTCATTGTCGACATCACTCTAACCACTGATTCTAACCATTAATGTCAATCCAGTTATTCCGAAGAGTGGCGGCAGCGCTGCCCGGGATGGAGACGAATGAGAGGGCAAAGGAGGACAGTATCCTTTTCAATACAAATAATTATTATAAATTAATTGTCGGTAATTAGTGTTGAGCTAAGGGTAGTCTTAGTCTTAGTCTTAAGGCTCGTGTGAGTAATGCCTTAAGTCCTGAAATTTCAAATTTGTTTTTGAGGTTAAAATTCGAAATTATGTTTTGCACTAAATTAGTTGTTTGTTATGATCCTTAACCCGAACTCTCTATCCATTGTCTAGTCGTTGAGGTGGACCTGAAGGACGCGCCTTCAGAGCAGACCAGTCAAGAGGGGAAATGCATTTGTTGAATGTCTCACAATATTTCGATCGGTTTTCTAGTTTTCAAATTAAGTTTTTTATTTAATTCAAACTTTTTCTATATATTTGTTGGTGTTTTGGATGCGAACTATGAATGCATTGATGAAAAGCAGCTCTAATTTGCTTTTAGATAATTTGCACATTAAGTACATTGTATTCTAGAATTCCATTTGTTTTTAACTTAATTTTCTTTATATTGTGTTTAAAACTCTTAATCTTTGAAAATCTATTCACGAATTCATTTATTGTTTCTTAAACTGAATTTAAATAATTTTTTATAAAAAAAAATTTTATGAAATATATATATAAATAAATTATTGATTATTTAAATTTTTATCCATAATGTAATGCTTTTTGATCTAACTTTAAACGTCAAATCAATAATAATTTTTGGACTAATTGTTCGGTCAATTGCTTTTATATGAATTAATTTGTTGTTTAATTAACTGATTTGAATACAAACTATATTTCCTTGACTTACAAACCTTTCTATAGCTATACCTTTGAGACCATTACCGCTGGAGAAAGACCCGAATTCTGGTGAAGAGAGCGGATGTTATTGCTAACAGTTGTTAGGTTTCGGATCAAAGCTTTAACGCAATTCTCGATTTGTTAATAATTTGATTTTTAATTATTGAGCAATAAGTTTCGATTCGCATAATATTTATGAATCGCTTTTGTGAATACTTTTCTGGAAAGCCTCTAACGGAGCGAACAATTCATTTCTAATTGCATGAAATTATTATATTTAATATCAATACTAATTATTTGATATATAATCTAATCCCAAAGCTTTTAAATAGTCATTTATATTCGAAATTCTTTAAAATATTGATTATTTACTATTTATTGATTTTAATAATAAAAAAAGAATGATTTTCTATAACCAATAAATTTTTTAATTTTTATTTCAAAATAAATCATTAATTTAGACTCAAATGAACGAACCCATGCGTGAGAGACAATCATATTTTTTAGTTAAGCATTCGATCAATCTATTGATTAAAATTTTGAGAATTTACTCGTTTTATGTTATTTAAAGTTAACACAAAAACTATTCAATTAATGTTACGACTGTTTTGTGAACATTTTTAAATTTTTAATATTCTAAACACTCAATGTATCATTAATCTTTAAATAGTTATAATTTTTTACATAATAATTAAATTAATTGCATTTTAGAATTAACATTGCTACTTTATATTACAACCATTAACCAGATTAATATTATTTATATGGATGCTAAAATAAAGAAACGTGTTTAAATATTCAATATTTTTTATGGCTTAGCAATATTTTTAGAAAATAGTTTTAAAAAGTATTTCTTACTTGTTAGTTAAACGTGGGATTCAATTAAATTATTTTTTGCTATTGTCTATAAATTTAAATTTATTTGTTTTTGAATAATCTGTTATTTTTAATTTGGGTTTGTAAAATAATGTTTGTAACTTGGGTAATTTTTTGACTTTATAATTTTGTATTATTTTATATTTTTGAATTTTATTACTGGCATCAAAATTGGCAATAATATGAATAAGAATACTCTGTTAACTATGCAAAAAGTCAGAATTTGAACTTGATAGTAAGTTTGTTGGATTCAAATTCAAATTGCAAGTTCTAATATATTCTTGTATATTTTCAGTAAATTTGAACATCCAAATGTATTATTTGTTCGGAAAGTAAATCGAGCAAAACTAAACATAAACCCCCGGAACATATCTTAACTCAAATCAGTTCATAGGTTAATATTTGAAATACTGTAATCACAAATTATTTTACATTTCAAATAATCAATTCTAACTAATTAATTGATTTTTAAACTTTAATTAATAACTTGTTGATAAATAATTTTTAATAAGAAATATACAAATTTTTATATTAAGCATATTAAATAAAGTCAAACAAGTTATACTAATAGCAGTGAGAGGCAATTATTAAAGTTTAAAAGTGTTAGTTAGCTCTGTTACTGTTTATTAAACATACAAAAACATGTTATCTGAATATACCTGAGATAGGTCTCAGATGTCTTTGCAAATATATTGTTTTGTATTTCTTAATAAATAGTTAAAAAAAAGATAACTAACGCCTTTGAACTCTTAATAATTGCCTATCACTGCTAGTAGTAATAAAAATATTAAACTTTTACAATTAATCATTTTTACTAATAAATAAGAAATAAAATTTTTGTATAAATTGAGCCGTGAATTTATATTGAGTTAGGATATACTCTTAAACGTTTTATGTAACTTTGCTCGATTTAAATTCTTTCTGTATAATACAGTATAATTATTGCATTTTCAATTGTGTTATTATTACTAAGTTAATAGTCACAACATTTTCCCAATAATTGAACTTAATTTAACCGATTTATAATTAATAATTAACTACTATTTTGAATTAAAATACAGTTTATTACTTTTACGAAAAATTTTGTAACATGTCGACAATATATCGGGTTTTTAAAATTTAGTTAAACTCTTTAGATAATTAATTTTGATAATTAATAATGAATTTTATTGTACTCGTATTTAAAACTCAAGCGCTTTCGGTTCATTCAGAATCTCCATCAGGAGATATATAACACTAAATAACTTAAAATTAAGTCTTAATTTGATTATCGAAAAAATAGTTGAATTCATGAGTGTTTTGTTATTATATGATTCCAAACCGCTTTTATTTGCATTTCTTTATCTTTATTAAGAATTGACGTTTCGTCAAATTTTCTAATTATAACTTATAATTTATAAGCGATTCATAAACTTTCCGATTTATACTGTATTGTTATTCAATTATTAAATTAGCAGTTGTTAGGTTTCGTATCAAAACTTTGTCTTGCTAATTTTTAAATTTTTCGAATCAAAATAAAAAAATTACATTGTTGCTAAATTAAATTAAATTAACTAAATTTACTTTAAATCCAGTTAAATTGTTTTAACTTTTAAGCATAATTGAATAGTTCTTAAGGAGGGTTCGACAAGGTAGGGCAATCCAGGAGGGGATTACGGGAGAGATTTTTCCAAAAAACGCTAAAATCTATATATTTATGATATAATTTGGTCTAATTTAACTAGATTCAAACTGGATTTAAACTAAATTTAGTTAATTTTGCTGGATTTAATTGGATTTAGCACCAATTTATGAAAAATTTCTTAATTTTGGATAAAAATTTCAGAAAATTTGCCGACCGCCTTCGGCAAATAGTCGAGGGGTACCTGTTTACGGACCAAATGCTAGGGGGGATAAATGACAATTTTCAAAATCAAATGGGGTATTTTTGGCTGATTTCCCTTTTCGATCCCTGTTTTTAAGATATATTTAGGCGTTTTAATATATATAAAGATTCTTGCTGATTCCCTTTCTCCCTCTATACTGTGCTCAGCCTTTTCTATAATACATTATTTTAATAATGAAAGTTAAGTTAATTTGTTTACTATAAAAACAAAATATTTTATCAAACTATACAGTATTTCAAACAAAGTTTTAAATTAAATTTCTCTTTTGTAAACTAAATAAAAAAAATAAATTATTTTTATCTCTAATTATATTTTCTTTAATGAGTTATTAAAAAAATAAATATTATATAAAATGAAATTTTTTATCTAAATTATATTAAATTCTTATATACGCATACAGTAGATAATATATTTAATTATGTAATAAAATAAAGATAAATATAACAAAGTTTTGTTTTGTAAAAATCGAATATTTTTTTTTCTAACAAAACAATTGTGAAGTTATTTAGTTCTAATTAAACAAACGGTAAAAAGTAAAAGAATGATGGTATCAATGATGACTAGGGCTGCAAAAGGGATGTCAGAATTGATGTTTGCTATGTTGTAATGAAAATGAGACTCTGTGATGAATAAATTTT
>JAQFXP010003215.1:0-13042 GCA_034693685.1 Belba bartosi | reverse complement strand
GCTCTCTCTCTCTCTCTCTCCTGCTCTCTCTCTCTCTCTCTCCTGCTCTCTCTCTCTCTCCCCTTTGAAAATTGACATTTATATTCCTTTAGCATTTACCCCCTACAATTTGCCGGCCGTCTAAGGATTTAACAGGCTTTTGAATTAAAAATGGAAATTTCCCCAAAAATCAGTTTAAATTTAGTTAAATTAGCTAAATATAGTTGTTTAAATTTGATTTAAATCCAGTTAAATTAAGTAAAATTTTATTTTATATATATGTGGTCTTTTTGAGCGTTTAGAAAAATCTATCCCCTATTACCCTTAGGTCTTTAACCAAATTATCCCTTTTCTGAAATCTTACCTTTCCCTGGATCGACCAACCTTCTCGATCTTTGAATTTAAAATAAAATTATAATTTAATTGTCCAATCAAAAATTATATAGGTTGCCGAAGTTAGTTATATAATTTTCTTGTAATTATCAATAATATTATATTTAATTTTAATTTTAAAAACGAATATTAATAAATAAAATTTAGAAATTAAAATTAAGCAATAAAAAGGTTGAAATTTTATTCACTAATTATTGCTGTAATTATCATTTGCATTGAAATTGTTGATTGTTTTTGCAAGATGAGAAAAACTACCGATTCAATTATTAAGTTAGTTTAACCTTTAAAACGGTTTACTTTAACAATTCAAATACACGCATCAATTGATTTGAATAATTAATTTATTTATTTAAATACTTTTATACCAATAAGAAGCAAAACTTCAAATGACATCAATATATCAGTTCATTTTTAATAATATAAAAAGAGATTAGAATATATATTCTAAACTTTTTACTCTAATAAATTGCTATTGTAATTAGCAAAAGACCTTTATTATAATTTTAAAATTTTTAGCAAGTTAGAAAAATAATTAGATTTAAGTCAATAATCTGTGAGTTATAAAGAGACAAATAATTGAATTTAACTTTATTTGCTTTATTGAAATTCTTAGAATATTTTTATTTTTCAAAATTAAAGAATGATTCAAACTAAAGTTTTTAATACGTTTTCGCTCTTAATTTTGACTATAATTTTGAATAAAGTGAAAACTCAATCCAATATCAATAGATTCAATAAAAATGAGCAGACGTGCAATTTGGGACAATTGGAGACTTGTATGGATAATATGAGCAAATTGGGTAAAGAACCAAATCCTACGTCAATTATAGCGACAGAGAAGGGTCTCAACAGACTTTGTCGGTTAGTATTTCTTATAATTGTATAAATAATTGAAAATTTTTAACATTTAATTAACACAAAAAATGAATATAATTAAAAAAGTGTTATCGAAGACGATTTTTTTGGCTGTATTTCAAATTTTGTGTTGAAATGTGGAACTCCAATGTATAAAGAAATCTCAAAAGTTCTTATCGATCATATGTTAAATCATGTCAAAGATATTTGTGGAAAGTCGTCGGCCTTTAGGACAGGTTTGTAACTCTGTTTACAAATATTTATTTCAATTTTATAACAAAAATAATCTTTTCATTGAAACGAAAGATTTATTTTAAAACTGTATTTCATAACACTAGTAGAGGACAGATAATTGGATAATGAGCTTAAATTCTTATTCTCTCAAATCGTTTTATAATTAATCAATAATTTGATTCAAACTCTTGGTATAGAAAAATAAAAATTAAAAAATGAATACAAATAACACTTCAGGCTATTTGAAGTGAACTCAAGCAGAAATTTACATTAAATAGTCATTTGACAATAATTAGAGATTTTTTAGCCAACACTACAACACATTCGCTGAATAAAAAATATATAAATTAGAAATTATTTTATTATTTATTTTCTTTTAGATCTAAAATATTAATTTTAGTTAAATTGTGTTATATTTTGCAACTATTATGTATATATTAATAGTTATAATACTATTGTTTTTTGTTAGTTATATTTTATATAAATGCTATTTTTGGTATTTAAATCGAGTTAAAACACATCAAAAATTTGTCCGGGTTGGAATCAAAGGACCGAAACCTTTACTAATATCCGGAAATCTGTATGAATTGAGACAAAATTCAAACCCAAATCTCAAAATTAATGAATGGATCGATAAATTTGGTGATATTTTTGGATATTTTTTAGGCGATTTGCCTATACTAGTGATCAATGATTTAGACTTAATTGAGAAAATATTTGTGACTCAAAGTAGTAAACAATTTGGTGATAGACCTCCAAATTTTATTGACGCAAAACCTTTTGTCGATTCATTACTCTTTTTAAGAGGCAATCGATGGAAATGTGTTCGGAATGTTATTTCATCGATATTCAGACCAAACAGAATCAGTTCATCCGAATTGACTGAATGTATGATTAGTTGTGTTCAAAAGTTTATTCAATTTGTGGAACAACAGGCCTCCAAAGCTCCGATCATAGATGTGGAGTCCGGGATGCAAGCAATTACTTTGAATATGATTTGTAAAAGTACTCTCGGCCTCAATCCACAATTAGAGCCATCAATGACCGAACATTTACGGCATTCCCTCAATCAGTACTTAAACTATGCAATGAACCCAATCGTCGATTTGGGCCTATTTTTCCCATTTTTGAGACCGATTTTTAAGTTTATAAACAATTACTTAACTGCCGGTCGAATGACTGATATGATTGTCAAACATCTTAACAAAATGATAGACGAGTTTGAAAGCAAAAACAAAAGTTATATAAAAACAAATAATTTATTGAATTGTTTTCTGAACTGCTATTCAGAGCAAAAGCTAACTAAAGACGAAATGATAGCAAACGCTCTGATAATCCTTATCGCGGGATATGAAACCACTTCTACTGCTCTAACATTCACTCTATACCTGTTGGCCAAACATCAGTCAATTCAGGATCAGTTACGCAAAGATTTTGCTTTAAATGGACACAAATCACAGTTCTTTGAAATGGTTTGGAACGAATCGTTGCGCTATTATCCGCCAGTCGTTGGGTTTGTCACACGAATTGCTTCCGAAGACACAACAGTTGGAGACTTATTCATCGAAAAGGGAACTGTAGTTCAAGTGCCTGTTTGGCGAATACACCATGATCAAAACATTTGGTCTAATCCTTTTGAATTTAATCCGCAAAGATTTTCACCGCAAAACAAATCTAAAACAAATAGTTTAGGTTTTCAAGCCTTTGGTTTGGGTCAGCGTTCTTGCATTGGACACACATTTGCTAAACTCGAAGCGATGTTAACTTTATCTATGATTTTAAGCAAATTTAGAATTGAATTTTGCAAACAAACCACTAATTCATTAGATTTTCGGTCACCTACTGGTGTTGTACTTAAGCCTAAATATCCGCTTTATTTGAGTTTTGTTTCAATTCATCAAAACTAAAATATTTTTACTAATATTAATAAATTTTACATTAAAACACAATTTTATTAACAGAACTCTTGTCGATCAGTCCTTGTATTCACGAAAAAGTCTTATCTCAGAAATCATTTGCGAAGAACTGCAATAATCCCTACTTTGCAATGACTATAGACTCGATTATGAATAACAAATCAAATACATTAGACGGACGGATGGACAGCACTTGTTGTGGTTTTCGAAAATGGGAAGAATGTGCTCTTTCTATGGTTAAGGATCAGTGCGGAGATAAAGGCATTAAAGCTTTCAAAACATTAATTTATAAAGGATTGGGAGATTTTACTGCATTCTTATGCAAAAATCCATTATATAACCCTAATTCTGACTCATGTCGAAAGTTTGATAAAATTGATCTTAATTTAGTAAATACCGCAAATTTTGGTGCTTTGGGTCCACTTAACTTGTTGAGATTTTTTTCATTTCTTATCAAAATTGATTAATTATTTGAAAATTTTTTGTCTTTAAGACAATTAGATGTAATTTTATTAAACACTAATTATGTTATTTTTGTTTTTTACATAAAATAGTTAAATAAAAATGTTTTTTTAAATTGTAAATTACTTGTTTAATTTACTTTAAATTTTAACACATAATTAAAATAATAAGAAAGCATTGAATTACCAAAATATTACCTTGTTTATAAACAGGGATCGAGAAGGTCAGCCGATCCAGGGGGTAATCAGGAAAAGGATTTTTTTCAAAAACGCTCAAAAATCAAAACGCTATATATTTACGATGACATTTTACATAATTTAACTGGATTTAAACAAAATTTATACTAAATTTAGTTAAATTAACTGGATTTAAACCGGATTTAGCACCAATTTAGAAAAAATGTCCTAATTTTGGCCGAAAAAACCAAAAAATTTGCCGGCTGCCAAAAAGTCGAGGGGTACCTTTTCGCAGACTAAATGCTAGGGGGTGGAATAAATCCAAATTTTCAAAATCAAGGGGAATTTTTGCCTGATCCCTTCTCCTTCTCAATCCCTGTTTATAAATTATAATATTTAATAATGAGTCATTGATAATTTTAAGGGTCAAAGGGCTAAGTTATTAAACAGACCGGTCATTATGTTACTCAATTTAGTATAATATTAAATTACTAGTACAAAAACTCTTTCCATCTCTTTCCTTTTTAATTCAATTTATTTCATAACTGTTTTAAAGTTTAATATTTTTATACCATAGCCTATGATTCACAGGTTATGATAAGCTATCAAAGCATCGTTTGATTTTTAACTTTAAAAAATTTATTGCGTTATCAGTTTAAATCAATGTGCGTTTACTGCAAATAAATAGACGCTATCAAAATATATATTAGTAATAAATGAGACGGAAACTTTTTACAATAGATAAAATATTTTGTTGTATAAAACTGTAAGAATTTCTTACTTTGAACCATACTGGCTGGTGACAAGCCCGTGAGCCTAATGTAAAAAGATAGGAGACGCGTCACAACCAATTAGAAAAAGGCTGAATTATTGAAAATATTGTATCCGTGATAGATGAATGTGCAGTTTTGTAAAAGATTAAGGTCACCACAGGGAATGTTGGGTAATTAAGGATTTTTTTAATAATGGTAAAATTGCTTAGCAATTATATTATATAAATTATTAAAAAAAATACTAGATTATTTTAACCTAAATGTTTTTGCAATAATGGAATTTTATTAAGAATTTACCACAATGACAATTTTATAATATTTTATTTAGTTAATTTGTGGCATGATAAAATCTCAGTAAAAACTAACTGGTTTATAAAAAATCAAATAATACATTTTGTTAATATAATTTGATTTTAAAATTTTGACCTGGAACAATTTTAATTATTACTATAAATTTAAAATACAATGTTTGTGATGCATACAATTTAAATATGCTTGATTATTTTTAAACAAAATTATTTTTAATAATTATTTTAAAAATATTTTGTTAGTTATAATTTTAAAAATTAAAATAATATTTTTTATGTCAACATATACTAATTTCAAAACATAATTTGAGTTATATTAAAAGTCGAAATTTTTAATAGAAAATTTTTTATTGTCTTTAAAATGTTCCATGCGAGTAACATTCAAATGTTTAAAATTATATCTGACATTAATTTTTAAAAGTAATTATTATAATAATGTTTTGTTTAAAAATATTTAAAAATGTTTAAATTGTATGCTTTGAAGACATTGCATTTTAAGTATGTAATACTAATTAAAATTTTTAAAATTCACATCTAATTATATTTTAGTATTAACAAAATGTATTGTTTAAAGTTTTTATAACCTAACTAGATCTTTAAACAATATTATATGTTTATAGTTTAATTTTTAAAATTTGAATTTAAAATAAATAAATAAAATGTAATATTTGATTTGAAAGTTGTTACTCTACTAACATCATAATTTATTCATTTATATTAAATTAATATATTTAAAAATAGAATTAAAATAGAATTAAAATAGAATTAAAATTGCATTAATAATTTGTTTATTTATCATGAACACACATTTTTAATGTCAAAAATAGATTAAATTTTAGTGTTTAAAATATTAGTTATTTATAATTACTGTTTAGCAAAAATTCGAAACCAAAAATTTACCCTAATTTTGAAAATTGGCATTTATCTCTTATATCATTTAATCTGTAAAAAGGTATCCCCTCGATTTTTGCCGAAAGCCAAAGGTGGCCATTAAATTTTTAAACAAAATTGCTAATAAATCCGGTTTAAATTTAGTTAAATTAGATAAAATTTTAGCACTTGATAAAAGTTTTTGGCCAAAATATTTGAAATATTTTCCCCTAATTCCCCTGGATTGGCCGACCTTCTAAATCGTTGCTGTTTAGTTAACATGCAGAATGACATATCTTCATTTTCTACTTAAAGTCTTAGAATACTAAAAATTCTTTGTATGTTTGTTTAATAAACCTAATAAAATGTTTATAAACTTTTTTGAACTCTAAAATTATTTTAATTTAGTTTGTATAAATATATGTATTTATGTGAATGTATTCGCTATCCCCAAATTATAAGTAAAATAGTTAGTGATTTTTGACCCATTACAGATTCATACACATATTAAAGTGATATAAACATATTGTTAGGAAAATTTTATTAAATATTTGAAACTTTTCCATTGGTTTACAAGGCTCACGGGCTTGTCACCAGCCAGTATGGCACAGAGTGTCTCTCGAATGAAATCTCTTTACTTTACAGCTACTTCTTGAGAGTAGTGTTTGGGACAGTTAACATAACAAGTACAGTATATACATACTTGCAAATTGGATAATTGCTCGTTTGGACTTAATTTGGAATTTATTTATTTACATTACAGTACAATATATACAATACAGTATGCATTGCCAACAGAAGCATTAATTATGTGTTCATACGATTACAAAAATCTTAATTCTTTTTTTTGTATTTTTGAAATACATATAATTATTTGATAATTAATTTTTTAAAATCTATACTTTATAATTAACTAATTTTGCAAGTTATTATTTAATTAATAATAAGTGTTTATTATTTTTAAGAGAAATTGTTTTAATTTTTGTAGAGAGAGTGAGAGAGAGATGAAAATTTTGTGTCAATCGTGATTAAATAGTTTATCAAATCTGAACTTGAGCTCTATTTTCAATTGAATTAAGCAAAAGTAGAATGCAATTCAAAAAGCACTTAATTTTAAAAATCCCAAAAATGATGTTTCATATTATTATACAAAAATACATATAATTGTAAGATTTGGGTAAAATTAACGACTTATTCGATAATATTTAAATGAAAATCAATTTAATAATGATTTAAGTGAAGGATTTGGGAAAATGTTTTACAGGAAAAATAGTTTCTCATCAAAAACTAATAATTAAATATAAGTTTGTTTTGAGAAAAAAGTTAAAAAGTTGTTGCAATAGTTAGAGAACAGTTAAATACAAAGAACACTATACCAGTGCAGGCCTTGACCAACAAATTTATTTATTTTTTACTTTTGCTCAAAACTTATATAATAGTAATTTATATGCAATTACCTTAGATTTATTGATTGTTTGTTCAACTCTTCAGTGAAGACTTCTAGAAATTTATTTACTTTCAATCGTTTTATTCTCTCAGTTTAAGTGATAGAAAACAGAATTGTTTATAATTTCATAGAATTTCTTAAATATTTATCAATAAAATTTGCAAAATAAGTAAAAATTCCCATTTTTTGTTAAAATAATTTGTTTATAAATAGTTAATTGTGCTATAGATTAGTGGTTATTATTTTAAGAATTTACCAGTGCAAGTTGACTGCTGTTTGACAATAATGAGACTTTCGAGTAAGATTACAATTTAATAATTATTGTTTAAAATTTTGACAAAAATTTTTGTTAAATTTAATTTTTTACTAGAATTAAGAAATCAAATCAAATGTTAAGAGTTTGTTTAGTTTTAGATATATTTTTGTATTCATTAATGAACTGGATAAAATTTATGATTATATTGCTTTTAGTTTACATAATATCTTTGTCACAAATAGATGTTTTTAACTTTTTCAGCGATTGCCGCTATTTTACTAATTGTTTGTGTGGCTAATGCACAAAGACGTCGAAATCGAAACCGAAAGGGCAAAGCAAATAACTGCCACTTAAAGGATGTCGAAAAATGTTTAGATGCGATGTCAGCGCTCGGAAAAAACGACAATCCGACCGCTATTATTGCTACTTCAGATGGCATTGACAAATTTTGCGGGTATTAATTTTGCTTTTAATATTAATATTTGTTTTACAAACTTGACTTGTATTAATTATTAACTTATTTTCAGAACAATTCGAAATAAATTTGCCGGTTGTGTAAAGGATTACTTCAAGAAATGTGGTACACCTTTACATAGAGAGGGTAATTACTAATTAGTTAGTTTATACTATATTTAATACATTTAATAACAAACATTTAAAAAGGGTTTATCCAAAAATTCTCTTTAATTTTGTAAATTAACATTTATCAGTCTTACCTTCACATTTGGTCCACAAAAATGTGCTCTTTCTCTATAAATTAGGTGATAGCGAACAAATATTTGGTTTATTTTTTGCAAAAAATAAGAAATTTTTCTTAAATTCAATTTAAATGTTAAATTTATTTTATATTCTGCTAAACTCTCTTAAATTTCAAACAAAATTAAGTAATTCTTAAAAGTTTTTAAGCGTTTAAAAAATAACTATTATGATCTCAATCCTTGTTTAATAATATAGTTTTAAACTCAACAAAACATTTTATTATACAATATATTCAGATTTATAAATAGAAAAATTACGTATTTTTAAATTTAAAGAATATATTTAAATTTGTCAAGTTTCTTTAGTTTAAAATTGCAAAAGAATTAATTGTTTTATTGACTCTTAAGCAATGCTATTGTAAAGTTAAAGAAGATAAACAAATTATAAAAAAACGATCTTAATATCAAACAATTTGTGAATATTTTAAGAAAATTTTAAAACGTTTAAGACAATTTTAAGAAATTTTAATAATTTGTTAAGCAACATTTTCCCTACAGAAATAGAGTACAGTCAGGTTCATATGTATGTGCTCAAAAACAATTTAATATGAAAAGTCGCGCTCTAGAGCATTTGTGTTTTATATTATTTTACACAAATTGTTAATTAGCTGTTGCTTTGCAATTTAAAGCTTAAACTAAAAAGTAAATATCCAATACAAGCTATGTAACATTGCAGGTACGCTTTTGACATGTTAACTTGATTGTAAAATAAAGTAATAATAATTTTATACTTTTAAACTATGGTTATTATAATAAAATAATTATGATATTTATTAAAATTATTTTTCTTAATAATAATTTAAAAATAAACAAAACAATTTTATCAACTATTATTATTACTTTATTTTGCAATCAACTTAACATGTAAAAAGAGTACCTACAATGTTACTTAGCTTGTATTGGATATTTATTTTTTAGTCTATGCTTCAAATTGCAAAGCAGCAGCTAATTAACAATTTGTATCAAATAATATATAACAAATAATCCGGAGCGCGCCTTTTCCTACTACATCGTTTATATGAACCTGACTGTATAGAGTTTTAATAGTATAATATTATAAAAATATTTAATCTAGCTCAAGTTTATGCGAAAAGTACAAAAGCAAACATTTTAATTTTAGACATGTTGTAACCATTAAAATGCCAAGATACAATTTTTAAAATAAAAATATTTTATTAAACTATGCTACTAATGTTTTAAAGTAACATTATATAATGCTAATTTAAATTTAAAAAACATAAAATTCTAAATATTTTTTAAATGTTAGCCAATTTTAATACATTATCATAACTTTAGTGTAACCCAAATAGATAAAGCTAATTTGATTTAATTTAACTGGATTTGATTAAAATTAAAAATACAACACAAAAAGTCTCAGTATTATTAGGATTAAATTATAAATACAATCCAATTTGAGCCTAAATGTAAGGGTAAATGAGATCAAATATGTGAAATAAAGAGCGTTTCATATGTAAATGCACAAAATTAAAAAAATTTATTACTGAAAAACTATTAAACCAATTCTTCCAAAAATAATTTTGCTTAAAATAGATTATATAAAAAACCAATATTTAATTTGAATTGGTGTTAACACGCCATTATCACCCATTTGTTTAGGTCTTTATCTAACATTCTTCATCAAAGCTTGTGCATGACTTTCATCGACGGTTTTGTTAATATTTTTCAAATTTTTTTGAATCTACTGTATTGATATTTTTTGGTGCTTTAAATCTTAAACTATACATTTTCTTAGTCAAAGGCCAGAACTTCTCAATAAGTTTAGCCAGAGAGACAGACGGCGGGTTTCGGGTTTTAAAAACATAAGTGATGTTTTTAAATTTGAACCAAATTTGAACATTTTTACTGTAGTAAATAATCACTAACTTGGACCAAAACAAAATATCTTTAATCAAATAATATTTTTGACAAATGGTTTGAGTTTTGTCTTAAGATATTCTTCAAAATTCTCTTTAATTTCATGGTTCCCAATTTTGCATGCGGCTCAGAAACATATACTTTTATATCCCTGGCCTGCCAGATCAAATAAAATTTCAAAGATTTAATTGTCTTAGTACATGGCACTATCGGGAATTTGATATCTAACAATAAAATTATAATATTTAGTTCTTAAGACAATTTTTTGACCTGAGAGGTAATGTTTTATTGAAAAATTCAATATTTTATATAAATTTGCACAACCTTTTTAATAGTGACTTGTCTTTCAGTGTTTGTCATTTTCGTTACAGATAATATACAGCTAATATATGACTATTAATGTCTTAAGATATGTCTATATTCTTATTCGAAAGTATATTCGATTACCACAAAGTTCGGGAAAGGGCGTACGAGCTAGCTAAATATTGTGCATTTATATATGAAACGTTCTTTATTTGAATAAAAACAATAAAATCTTAAAATTATGTAAAAGAAAGTTTGTCATTATATTGTTATTTATGTGCATTCAGACAAATATTTTAAATGACATTAATTGCTAAAATCTAAACTATCTTTTTTAACAACTACCACATCAGACCTATTCACAGTTGGATTCGAATTGGAGTAACTTTTGCCAGTTCTTTATCCTGAACCTAATAGAATATGCTTTAAAATATAAATTCATTAAGTTTGATCATTTTAAACACAATTAAATATCTAACCTAAATAGTGTCCGGACTGGTCATGGATCAGATTTTGAGTCATACGAACCAACTTTGTAATAAAGGGCCCAAAAGGGAAAGTAAGCGATTGTTTCCAATTAAATCAATTCTTTAGTCAATAAATAAAATAAAAAACATTAAAATGAAAGTAAAAATGAGATTATATCTGAACTGTGGACAGAATTCCTGAAATCGTCGCCGTGTCTGCACGAGAAGGTGTTGAGTCAGAAGGCTGTGAAAGAGGACTGTAATAATCGATACTTATCGACACTAAACAAGGCTTCCGTCACCAAACGGAACGACTCTTTAAGCACTATTTGTTGCGGTTATCGGTATTGGGAGGACTGTTCAGGCAAACTGGTCAAAGCCGAGTGCGGGGACAGTGGTGTCGAGGCGCTTGAATTCTTAATAACGCACGGCTTTATGGACTTCCCGAACCTGACCTGTCCTAAAGACCTGTTCGTCTTGACGTCAGACGAGTGCAAGACTGCAATCGCACCCAAGTCTAAGAAAGTGAAGCTGAATGTGGGTGAGACCGGTGTCGGCAAATACAATGTCGCCAATATGTTCTCCTGGATGTTCACTGTCTAGAGTCTAGACTTTAGCTTTCATCTCAGTTCTCAATTGATTTTAATTGCATTTATTCGAACAAATATTTAATACTTTAAATCTTTATTTCTATTACTAAATACTAATTTTACAATCGATGGCATATTTATTAGATTAATATTAATTGTTTTCTATTTATTATATTTTTTTAGTAAGACGCTAATTTTAAAACCATAATTACAATATAGAATTTTATTTTTATAACTGGAAAATTTTTTAAAACTCTATTATATACCAGTAGTTATCAGGTTAATTTTTTAAAATTATAATTTTAAATAATTAATCAAATTCTTTAATTCGTTTTTAAAATTATAATTTCAATTGATCAAGAACAAATACCTACATTATAATTGTACATGCGTGTAACTGCATATTATTGTATTATATTTAAAATTATTATTTTTATTAAATAAAAAGAAATTTATCTTTTGAACATTTATTGTTTGCTTGATATGAATATTTCTACTAAAAATTTAACAGCTGAAAAATATTGTTCAATAAATATATTTTTGGTCATTTTTATTTTCAAATTTAAACTAAAAATTTAATCTTTTTTCTTTATCTTTGTTATAATGTTATAAAACTACAACTAAAACAATGAAATACAATTTATTGCCTTAATATAATTCAAATAAATTTAATTCTAAAGAAGTATCAACAAAAACTGCAAAATTAAAAATTATCTGTAAAGCTGAAATTTCTTAAAATATAAATTACAAAAATTTGAAAATATATTACCTATTGCCAGATGTAAGATATGAGATAAAAGATGTGTCCGTCAAAAGACATCATATCCTGTAATTTAATATAATTTAGAAAATCTTAGTATAAGTTAATTAATTAATTAATTGAATTTAATTATATAATTTAAAGTGAATATAAAACATTTGAATTAAAGATAACTTATTAAAACTAATTTCTGATTTTATAAAAAAAAATAGTTAAACGAATAAAAAGTAATAAAAAATGTTTTCCCAATATTTGGCACCGATATTGTTGATTGCTTTACTATCTTTGAGTGAAAGCCATTATATACCGATCGGACGCTTCATTAGAGGTGCCAATCAGCAGCAACAACAGGCTGGACATGGAGGTCATAGACAACAACAGCAGCAGCAACAGCAAGCTGGGTTGGGTAGGCATGGAGGGCTGGGTGCACAACAACAGCAACAACAAGCAGGTTTAGGAGGATTAGGAGCACAGCAGCAACAGCAACAAGCTGGTTTAGGTGGATATGGAGGTTTGGGAGCACAACAACAACAACAGCAACAAGCTGGTTTAGGAGGAGGGTTAGCTGCCCAGCAACAACAGCAACAAGCTGGTTTAGGAGGAGGTTTTGGTGGCCAGCA
>JAQFXP010003214.1:0-13043 GCA_034693685.1 Belba bartosi | reverse complement strand
GAATAATATGTCGCTAACCGGGGTTGGTCTGTCGGAAACCGGGAATAATATGTCGCTAACCGGGGTTGGTCTGTCGGGAACCGAGAATAATATGTCGAAAACCGAGATTTGTCTGTCGGGAACCGGGAGTTGTAATCCCAACCGAAATCAGGCTCTAATTTTTAATTGATTTTGTGCTTTAATATCACGAAAGGACGTATAAATTGAAATTATTTATAATTTAAAATAATTATTCAAATATAATATTTAAATAATATTTACATAACACAAACTCATTATTCAATTAAATGATTTGAATACAAAAATATTATCAATATTTTGATATTTCATTGCTTTGAGTTGTGTGTTAAGTGCAATATAGTGTTGTATTTGAGTTTATTTTAAAATAATTAAAATGTAAATGCGTCATTTCAAATATAACATCATTAAAATTGTCAATTAAATAAGAGTAAAAAATCAAAAATATTGTTTTGAAATTAAAGTATAAATTAATGATTTTTAACATATTATTATATTATCAAATAATATGCAAATAGTTATAAAAACACATTAAATAAAATTAATAAAATATTTAGATAAATCAAACTCTGAGTTGAATAAAGTTTAAAACTAATTTTATTAACTAGTTAATTTTTGATTATGTGCGACTCATTCTCTCTATAAATTGTACTTGTATGAGCGCATACGTGACTCCATTTGCCACTACTAATCTTATTTTGCGGCTCATATCACTAAACTGTACTTGCTTAGTTTGCACACAGGAATATGTATTTGTATTATATCTAAATGTAAACTTAACAAGTGTACGGGCGCGTGGCCAGTCAGTTATACAATGAGGAAGGGCCCAGGAGGGGTATTTTAGTAAAGGTTTGGTTTGCGTAACTACTGAAGTTCTAGAGAAAATGCCAAAAACATATAATAAAAATTTGTGATATTTGAAAATTTTTATCTCAAAAACAGTAAACATTTTTTTTATAGAAATTTGATTTTAAAAGTTACATACTCATCTTATGCACTGAATAAATTGATCATTTTGGCAAAATCTCTTTTAAGTAAGCTCAGACATGATTTTCCGTAAAGGTCCCAAAAATGTCTATTTTTAAATTTTGTGACATAAATGACGTTGAATTTTTTTTAATTTTTATATTTTTATTAAATGATATTCGATAAGACATATTATGGTGAAACTCGCATTTCGTTAGCTCAAATGGTTCCGGAGATAATTTTTGCACACCTGACCTCGATTTAAGCCCTTTAGAAAATTTTTTAAAAAATTGAAAAAAATATTTTAAATGTATTTTTATGTTTTCTAACATACTCTATCTCAAAATTTTAAACAAAATGCTATTTTGGGAAATAAGTGTAAAAAACACTTTTTTAAATTTTTAAAGGTATTGTTTTTGGGGAAATTGGGTATGTTCCCGGAGACAAACAAAAATTGTTTTTCGATTTTTGTAAACTTCATTAATTCATACATTAGATGTACTTTACTATATTTTATTTGCTCTTCTAGTTCCGGAGATATGATTTTTTAAAAATTTGCGGATTTTTGCCACCTACCCTCTTTACCTCTGTAATAACCCCCCTAAATTATCATACATTCCTATTCTACTTTTTGATATTACATCATAATCCGTTGAGACATTTGAGGTACCTCAAAAAAGACGTCGACCCCAAACCTATTTTTGTATAACTTACTGGCAATAATTATAGTTTAGTCGATCTTTATTTAAGTTAGCGCTCGGTTCACAAACCAGTCGCTCCTAAATTCATAGCTAGATCAAGTTCAGAATCGACTCTCTACTAGTTGTCAACATTTGCGACTCAATAACAGTCGCAACAGTTGTAATGAAATTCGAATAAATTATTATTAATTAAATTGTTGTAAAATTGATCTTGCGTTCACGCGATCTAACTAATCAATCGCTTCAACACCTCTTCGATACAACTCTCGTCAACTCAATACAACTCATTTCACAATCACTGGATTAATAGCGCAACTCAACTCGAATTATAGCTAATAATAGAAATAATTTTTAAATTTTTTTTTTAAATAATAAGTTAATTTTTGATAATAATAAATATATAATCAAAATATTTAAAACAATTCTTATAAAAATAAATTTGAAAAACAAAAATAAGTTTTAAATCAAAAAGAATACAATTTAATCAAAAGTTAAACCAATTTGTATTAAATAACACTGAAGAAAGTGTCGCAATCGAGAGAATTGAAAAGTTTTTAAAAAAATTTGGAATTATTGTATCGAATAATTTGAATGATTATGTGAATAGAATCCGCTCTAAAAAATCAATAATATTCGTCAGTCTTATTAAAATATCACTAATAGTCAGTTCTATTTTATACCTAATTTCTGGTTTAATGAATAAGCGATCGATTCGTATCCTAACGGATAATGCATTGTATATATTGGGAAATCAGACCATAACGACCACTAATTTATTTATTGCTACTATAACTGTTTTCTCATTTTATTCTGTTATACAATATCAAGAATTGAAATATAAATTGAAATTATTTATATTTTTAAATAATTATAAACACAAACGTATTATTCAATTTAATGCTAAAAATAAAAAAAGATTGGCTCTAATTATCTATATATTGACCAAATATTTAATGCGATTCTTATTCTGGCCGTTAGTTATCATCACTTCTTTAACACTTATCAGTCCTTAAATTATCGCTTATTTCGATCCAAACTCTGGTTTTACAGTAAAAAGTGTAATGTTTTGGTCTATACCTACATTTATATTTATAATACAAATGTATGCAGGAATGTTGATTGGATTTGTAGTTGTTACATTAGTGACGTTATATCTAAAATATAAATTTAAAGAAATAAATAAAAAAATTGAAAATAGTTTGAAATTCAACAATCATTTGCTTCTAATGAACGCAATTTCTGAACACATTTTGTTATCAAAACTAACGAAAGAATTAAATGATTTTTTCAAATATATTATTGCAATTGTCTATTATCTTACAACTCCTGCATTAATGATATTAATTTATTTATGTCACGCAGTGGACACTATTTATTATGCTAGAATTGCATGGGCAATTTTATTTATAGTTTTATTTTCAGATTTATGTTTGGTCAATTTATTTAACTCATGGATATAGTATGGAATTCTTCCTGCAATAATCCTATTTGAGGATTTGAAAGGGTCATTAAATCTCTCTGCAACTTTAACTGCTAAAGTGCTACAAAAAAGATTTTTTTTATATAAAATAAATTAAAATACAATTTGGATATAAAAGTTGGGTATGGAAGTCGGGTATGTCGAATATGCCAATGTCGAATATGTTAATGTCGAATATGCCAATGTCGAATATGTTAATGTCGAATATGCAAATTTTAATTATCAAATAAGATCTAAATCACAAAAATATTTTTATATTCGGCATTGGCATATTCGAAATTAACATATTCGACATTAGCATATTCGACATTAACATATTCGACATTAGCATATTTGAAATTAGAATATTCGAAATTAGCATATTCGACATTAGCATATTCGACATTAACATATTCGGCATTAGCATATTCGACATTAACATATTCGACATTAGCACATTCAAAATTAGAATATTCGACATTGGCATATTCGACATTAACATATTCGACATTAACATATTCGACATTAGCATATTTGAAATTAGAATATTCGAAATTAGCATATTCGACATTAGCATATTCGACATTAACATATTCGGCATTAGCATATTCGACATTAACATATTCGACATTAGCACATTCAAAATTAGAATATTCGACATTGGCATATTCGACATTAACATATTCGACATTAGCATATTTGAAATTAGAATATTCGAAATTAGCATATTCGACATTGGCATATTCGACATACCCGATTTTTATACCCAACTTTTATATCCAAATTGTATTTTAATTTATTTTATATAAAATAGTTTTTTTTGTAGCACTTTAGCAGTTAAAGTTGCAGAGAGATATAGTGACCCTATAAATCCTCAAAAGGGATTATTGCAGGAAGAATTCCATACTATACTCATGGATCAGCTATTGGTCGCATAAACCTTATTCTCTATTGTATTCATTATTAGTCCAAAATCGACTTTCAATTAGAAATCGGTTAAAAATTGTTGCATTTTTTGAGAGGCTGTCCGGACCCGACATTGGATTTTATTGTTTAGACTTTTTCCCAATGAATAACTACGAGTTCTATCAATATATCGCCAACTGCGGCTGTACTTATTTTTTAATAATGGGATTAATTTAATTAAAATCTATAATATTTTATTAATTGTTTTGACACTTTTATTAAATTAATGTAAATTTGTAAATAAGACAAGATTAAATATTTTATATTTTTTAAAAATTAATTTAATATAAAAATTATAATTGTTGATTTTTTTATAATACTTTTAAAAGTGTACTAACTTGTTTAATTAAATATAACGAATCGGTCATTTATATGTTAACCAATGTTACCATTAGCTATAATAAAGTAATACTCACCTTGTTTGTCGCGGGAAAAAGGGGAAAAGCATTGGTATCAAGTTATCTAATTAGTATTTGTTTACCAAATTATAGTACACTTTGATTACATTATCAAGTTTAATTAAATTAATTAAGGAATTAATTTATTGCTGCAATTTATTCAAACAATATTGACGTTGAAATTTAAATGAAATGAAGTTACAGTAATTGTTTTTTAAAATAAAAATATTGTATTGATAGGCAAAATCAACCGATCAAAACAATAATGTTGTTACAAAAATTAAAAATATTTTATCTAGCAATTAAATAAATTTTTTATTTTAAAATTTGCATTTTAATTGTATTCTTGATTATAATTTATAAAAATAAAATCCTTTACTGATTTATTTTTAAATAATATTCGAAGCTTAATCTCTTCAATACGTAATTCTTGAAAAAGCATTCTTGATCTAAAGCCATTAAAAAATTTTGGAAAATATAGAATATGGCATACAAAATTTTTGTTAAAATTTTGTACTTATAGATAATGTCAACATTTTACTGCTAATATAAATTAAATTATATTTATTATTTATTTGCCAAAATTTTTTTTATTAAAACCAAATATATGCTAGTAATAATGAATAAAAGTTTGTAAGATAATTCTTTTATTTATTAAACAATTTAATTAAATTTAAAATATAATTATCTCTCTATTAAGAGCTTTGGATAATATGGTCTCACACGAGACACGAATTATACTCTACGACAGATCTGAATTTAATGAGTTTACTCAATCAGTCATACAAATAGTCATAAAATATATTTAAACTTGTACAATTTTGAATTGTTTCAACTATGCATTTCACATCACCCTGTGCCAAAATTAAAAACAATTTTAAATTATAAAAAAATTAAAATATTTGTCGAAAAATTTAATCCAAAAAATTACAACAAATTAAGCAAATTTAACAAAATTGACAATATTTTAAACAATAAATAAAATATAAATAAATAAATGTTTAACTATTTAATGATTTTTTTAAAATTTAAATTTATATCTGGACTTATTGATAACACCCAGGTTTATTACCTTTATATGTAGATGTTGCCAAGGATGCATATATTTAGGATTTACCCCAAAAATTTGTAATGTTGCCAAAGTTGCTTTTTTGGACTTACCTCAAAAATTAAAAAAAATTCAAATAAAATTAAAAAATTAATTCAAAATAAATTTATTTATAAATTATTTAAATAAAAACTTAAATTAAACTAAGTATTAAATAAATAATTTCAAAATAAATCAAAAATTTTATTAAAATCTGCATTACACAATATTAACTATTATATTTATAAAAACAAACAAGCAATACTTAAACACTTGCAATGAATAAAACATTTATCTAACTGAATTTATTTCTTAATTTAAAAAACATTACGGTATACTCCGTGTTTAACGGCACATGGTCTGTTGCACTTTATATGGAAACTTCGAGTATATGCGCGAGAATATGGTAAAATTTGTTTAATGCACTTATTTTATTTTATCAGCAAACATATATGTCAGATTTTACTAAATTTTGCTTTGATAATATACTTTTTCTTTCTTTTTTTAATTTATTTCAAAAATCGTATTTTGAAATTTAAGTATAAAGTATTGATTTTTAACATATCATTAATATATTATCAAATAATTTTTAAATATTTACTTGAATATTTTTTGTAAAAAAAACATTAAAAACATAATTAATAAAATCAATAAAATATAATGAATTTTAGTTACAAAATAATCAAATATTATATATTTTAAAAATAGTTTTTTTAGAAATTTTATTCTTTAATATAAGTTAATTATTAATTTTTTAAAAATTATAAATAATAATATATAATCAAAATATTCAAAAAAAATTTTTAAAAAATAAGTTTATAAACAGAAATGAGTCCAAAAAAATTTAAATTTGTATCAAAAAAAAGAGAATTTAGACAAAAATTAAACCAATTTGTATTGAATAACACCAAAGAAAGTATCGCAATTGCAAGGATTGAAATGTTTGCTAGAATTTACGGATTTATTGTATCAAATAATACCGATAATTATGTGAATAGAATCCGCTCTAAAAAAGCAATAATATTTGTCACTATTGGTAAAATACCATTAGTTGTCACTTCTATTCTATATCTAATTTCTTGTTTAAAGAATAATTTATCGATTCGTATCCTAACGGGTAATGCGTTGTATATATTAGGAAACCAGAGCTATATAACCGCAGTTTTATTTTTTGGTACTCTTATTGTATTTTCATTATACTTTGTTATACAATATCAAGAAATGACATATAATTTGAAATTATTATTATTTCTTAATGACTATAAACACAAACGTATTATTCAATTGAATGCTGAGAATACAAAAAGATTGGCTCTAATTATCAATTTATTGATCAAATATTTAATGCGAGTCTTATTCTGGCCGTTAGTTATCATCACTTCTATAACACTAATCATTCCTTCAATTATCGCTTATTTCGATCCAAACTCTGGTTTTACGATAAAGAGTGTATTGATTTGGTCAATACTTACATTTATATTTTTAATACAAGTATTTGCGATAATCTCGGTAGGTTTTGCAGTTGCCACATTATCGACTTTATATCTAAAATATAAATTTAAAGAAATAAATAGAAAAATCGAAAAAAGTTTGAAATTTAAGAGTAATTCGCTTCTAATGAAAGCAATCTCTGAACACATTTTGCTATCAAAGTTAACGAAAGAATTAAACGATTTTTTCAAATATATCGTTGCAATTATCTATTATCTATTAACGCCACCATTAATGACATTAATATATTTAATTCACGCAAAGGATTCTTATTATTATGTTAGATTTGTTTTCACAATTGTATTTATTGTTTTATTCTCAGTTTCTTTTGTGTTTAATTTTTTGAGCTCTTCTATTATCTATTGGTCGCATAAACCTTATCGTCTATTGTATTCATTTCTAATTCGATATCGACTTTCAATTAGAAATCGGTTGAAAATCGTTGCGTTCATTGAGAGACTGTCCGGATTCGACATTGGGTTCTATTGTTTGGATTTGTTTCCAATGAATAACTACGAGTTCTATCAGTATTGCATTAATTGTGTTTTAATGTATATATTAATTGTCGGCACTTTTTTAAAATAAATAATTATTTGTATTATATATGCAAATAATATTCAAATATATCTGAAGCAAAAAAAAAATAATCAAATATTTTGTTGCAAATAAGATTAATATAATAAATCAAAAATATTTTTCAAATAATTTGTTTAAAAATTTTATTTTTAAATAAAAATTAATTATTAATTTTTAAGTAATTATAAATATATAATTAAAACATTCAAAACAATTCTTAAAAAATATATTGACTAAATATTTAATGCGAGTCCTATTCTGGCCGTTAGTTATCAATCACTTCTATAACACTAATCAGTCCTTCAATTATCGCTTATTTTGATCCAAACTCTGATTTTTCAATAAAATGTTTAAGAATAAGAATTTTTGGCTTATAAATTTATATTTGTAGTACAAATATTTATATTAATTTCGTTAGGTTTTGTAGTTGTCACATTAACGACTTTATATTTAAAATATAAATTTAAAGAAAATAGCTTAAAATTCAACATACGATCGATTATAATAAACTAAATTTTTGAACATATTATGGCATTAAAACTATTTTTTTAAATTTATAGTTTGCAACAAAAGTATTAATTAGAGTTTAAATCGACATAACGATAGATATTATTCAAAATATTTTCAATATTTTTTACAATTATCTCCTCATTAAACCCATATTTTATGTTATTTGCTATTAAATGTTTTAGTTAATACAAACACAATTTTATGACCTTGCTTTTTTAAAGTTTCAGCTACGTTAATAAATGTATTAACAATTCCAACATTATCCACTGGCAAATTTATTACAATTAATTTTTTAACATTAAATAAATTAATATAGCGCAACAAAATTAATTATATAATGCAACTTAATTATTTAAAAAATTAGTATAAATATATTTACAATAATGATAGTTTATTTATTATTAATATTTATTAATTAATTTGCGGTCGATATAACATCTGTGAATGTTTATTTTATTATAGTTACATCACACATGAATATGTTTAATTATTTATTTAATCAATAGACTTAACACATGATTATATAAACTAAAAATGTTTGGGCATATTATATCACGCATTAAAATAACTTTTGATATTAATAATATAATTTGTATAACCTTTAGAATAGATAAAGTTAAAAATCTTAACTAAAAAATAAATACGCAACTAAATAATAAATAAATGTTAAAATTTTGCATTTACAATTGTATTAAATTTAGTGCATTGATACTAATTTGTGTGTATTTTAACAATAGATTGCAATTACCATGACAATTTAGAAGTATATACAAAAATAGCAATAATATGCACATTTAAAATATTTTTCTATTATTTGCTTAATGTTTAAGTTACTTATTAGCAGTAAAAAAGTATGTATCTTAAAACATGTTTGATTATATGTAAAACTTAATTTAAAAATAAATTTTATTCTTTAATCTGTAAAATTTTTTAATATAATATTAATTAATAAAATATCATAACAAAACCCTATTGATATTCAATTAAAGGCTTGCTAAATATATATCTTTATAAATAATTTTTATTAAATTAAATTAAATATATCATCTAATTAAAAATTATATTAAATGTGTTTAAAAATTTTCATATAATAAAAAATTATTAACTTGTAAAAATTATTTGACAGTAATTTATATAAAACGCTGTTAACTTGATTAATCTTAATCATTCTTTTCCTAATTAAATGCAAATAAAATGTTTTTACCTTTTAATAACAAAATTTAGAAATATTATATATTAAAAATACTTAATTTTTAATATGTCACTTTTGGCAATAAAGTAATTGATCAAGTTTTTAAAACTAATCAAGTTAATCTAAAACTATTCAAACTTGCAAAACTTGTTATAAAATATGCTATTTAATTTATACAACTATTATCTACTTAAGCCAAACTTAGCATTGATAGCAACATATAACTACAATTTTTTTAAATTACATATACATTTTTGTACTAAAAAATACACCAGACTTATTATTAAACGGTGTAATATATTTCTAAACTAATAAATAAAATTAATATGACGATATGATTATTAAATGATAATTTTATCTATAAAAATATATCATAAAATTAACTGTATTTTTAGTACATAAAAGTGTAGTTGTAATCTACAAATTACAACAATATATGAAATTAATTTAATGGAATTTTTTCTCTAAACACTTTCCATTAATAACAGGTCTACAGTTAAAGTCAGTGCTAATTCAAACAGTTATTGTTAATAGTTAGCGAGTCTGCGCTTATAGATGTTTAGCAGCCATATATATATATATATATAACATATATAAATACTGTGTTTACAAAAAAGCCGCAGTGTTACATTAAATGCGCTAAAAAGTTAAACATTAATTACATAGTTTATAAATAATAAAGTTAAAATTTAGATAAAAATGTCAAAAATATTAAAAGTGTTGGTTGTGCCAGTTGATGGTGTCGGTCATGTTAATGCTTGTATTGGCGTGGCACAAGCTTTAAAGGAACGTGGTCATAAAATAATTTTTGTGGTTGCTAAAAATTTCAAAGGCAAACTAATTCCGTACGGGTTTGAGGAGGAGATATTGGAGACTGTAAATTCACACGAGCACCATAATGAGCACAAGCACACTAGTGCACACGAGCATCCAAGTGCACACGAACAACCAAGTGCACACGAGCATCAATGTGCACATAAAGCAGCGGGCTCAAAACCCGAAAGTCTTTTTACGAACAAATCGCCATTGGAAAAGTTAAGAATGATGTCCAAGATGGGTTGTTGGAAAAATCCAATGTTGGAAGTAATCAAAAATGAGCCGCTAATGAAATCAATTATTGACAAAAACAAACCAGATGTCTTGCTCATTGATCATATTTTTGGTTCGCCCTCGATTATTTATTCTGACAAACCGTGGGTTAGAATAAACAGTCATGGACCATTGTCAGTTTTTAAAAATGACAAATTACCACCTTCTGGTTTAGGCATGTACTATTTTTAGAAATTTAAAATAAACATTTAAAATAATTTAATATTAGATAAAGTTGTCTTAGTAAATTGGAATAAATTACTAATTAAGCTTGCTAATTCTAAAACGAATTTGGAATAAATTTTTAATTTGAGTTAACGCATATAAATTTATCCTAATTATATTTTAAATGTTCTATTTAAAACAATCGGTAAAATTATATAAATATTTTTATTAATCATAGGTTTGTCAGTAAACAGCGATAAGAATGAATGGACTGAAGGCAGAGAACTCGTCGATAATATGTCTGCAAAAGCGAGTGTTGAATACAACGAATGGTTGACTAAACAAGGCTTTCCGGCCATACCTAACAAAGAATGCATACCAGAGTCGCCTTATCTTAATCTATATCTCTATCCGGAAGAGCTCGACTACACTGATGTCCGTCCGATTCCCGACAAATACTTTCGTATCGATGCAGCCGTACGTAAAGTTGAGGAAAAGTTCAAACTTCCAGAAGAGTTGCGAAAATCAATGAAAAGTAGCAATAAATTGATTTATCTCTCAATGGGTTCGGGAGCTTCACGAGACGTTGAGTTAATGAAACGTTTGGTTCAAATATTATCAAAATCTGAGCACAAATTCATTGTTTCGAAGGGTCTTAACGCAGATAAGTATGAATTGGCCGCTAATATGTGGGGCGAGAAGTCTGTCCCCCAAACCCGAGTTATATCATTAGTGGATTTAGTCATAACTCACGGAGGCAATAATAGTATGACAGAAACTTTTTGCCTGGGTAAACCTATGATTGTTATGCCTATAGCCGGTGATCAAATCGATAACGCCCAAAAAGTAGATGAGAAAGGGTTTGGCGTATGGCTCGACCCATACAAATGCACTGAAGAAGAATTACTCAAAAGTATCGATCGGTTGCTAAACGATAGGGAATTGAAAGAGAGATTATCCGTCGCTTCGCATAAAATACAAAACTCTAATACTTTGAAAAAAGCTTCCGAACTCATCGAAAGTCTCGTTAAATAAATATAAAATAATTTGTAATTAATTTGAAATATTAAATACAAATAAAAAATTTTAAAAATAAACAAGATAATTTTATATTTATTAAATGTTTAAAAATAAATATTTATCTAAACCGTGTTTGTATAAACGAGTCGTTCATTTAAAGCTTAGGAAGATATTTTTAGACCTAAACGTTAATACTTTTGTACATGTTTAGTTTAACATTGATAAACATATAATTCATATAAGGATGTTAATATTTTTAATGAGACGAAAATTGCAATAAATTATATCAATAGCCGCTTAGTTGTTCAGAGCCGCTATTTAACGCTTTTACTGTTCAGGATATCTAAAATTGTATATATGTTTAAAATGTGATTTGTATTGTTTTCTAATAAGCTAAAATTTATTTTTGTTTTTTATTATTAATAAAAATAATTAAAACAATTACCAGAAAAGCCTTAGAAGCCAATTAGATGCCACTTTTAATGGATTTCTAATATGTTAGTTTTATGCCAAGTTATAACTATTCAAATAAGTTGTTACAATTTTAAGTGAGTTATTGAATTTTAAATAAACAGGGAATTAGTTTAAATGTCAATGAGCACACGATGTATGCGAACAAACATTAGTTAATCAGATGACAAAGACAAAGACAACGCTTCAATTTTTAACATGAATGTTTATGTTTGGGCCGCCCTGACAATTACTATAAAAACAAAAAATATATAAAATATTTAGTTTTAATATATCAATTATTAATTTAGCCAAGATTTTTTTTCTAAAATTACTGAAATAAAAAAATGTTAATCAAATAAATAATAATGTTTCAAATACACAAATATAAATTTGATAAGACTATTTGAGAATTAATTTAAGACCAGATATTATGGACAGTTAATATTGTATTTCGCGATTCAATGTTAACTTAGGTTTATGATTTCAACAGCAATCAACGTATTTATCTTAATGTAAATAAAAATATTAAGTTTACGAAATTATCTCAATTTTACATTTGAACGCAATTGAGATAATTTCTTTAAATCTGGATTATTATCAAGTCACAATCCTGATTTGAAGGACAAACGGTTTTAACTTATCATATATTCAATACTCAAATAGCGTTAAAAGAAGTTAATACAAGAAGTAAAGAGTTTTTCAAATAAATGTTTTGAATAGTTTTGAAAATCTCTTAATAATTATGTTTTCATTAAACGAAAAGTTAAATAAATTGTTTCAAAAAGTACAACAATTGAGTCAATTAAACAAAATTAACGAAAGTTTAACAAAATGTGTAAATATTTTGAGTGAAAATAATAGTGTTTTGTCTGAATTGACTGAATGTGAAAATAATAATTATTTGGATTTTAATTGCGATTTAAAAATATGTAAATTAAATGTCGAAAAGGTT
>JAQFXP010003213.1:0-13046 GCA_034693685.1 Belba bartosi | reverse complement strand
TTAACATTATCAATATTTTATTTTTGAGTTTAACATTATCGATATTAACATTATCGATATTAACATTATCAATATTTTATTTTTGAGTTTAACATTATCAATATTTTATTTTTGAGTTTAACATTATCGATATTAACATTATCGATATTAACATTATCAATATTTTATTTTTGAGTTTAACATTATCAATATTTTATTTTTGAGTTTAACATTATCGATATTAACATTATCGATATTAACATTATCAATATTTTATTTTTGAGTTTAACATTATCGATATTAACATTATCGATATTAACATTATCAATATTTTATTTTTGAGTTTAACATTATCGATATTAACATTATCGATATTAACATTATCAATATTTTATTTTTGAGTTTAACATTATCGATATTAACATTATCGATATTAACATTATCGATATTTTATTTTTGAGTTTAACATTATTCTTATTACATTTTCGAATTTAACATTTTCAATATTAATGTTTTTGATTTTAATAACATTTGTTTTAAAATTATAGAATTAATAAATTATATCCATCAAAACAATGCTGTAGACATTATATTCAACTATTTTATTTTCAATTCCTGATCCAAATCCAAGTAATAAGTTATATAAATACTTAAATAAAAACATAGATTACAGTAAGCTTTGATAAAATATTATAAGATTTAAGGTTTATTTTTGTTTTTATTGTGTTTTAAAACAACAATTTTTAGTCTTCAATTAATATAAAAAAGATCTTTGGCGTGTTTTCTCTTTTGGCCAAGTCTAATTTTCTAAAATTATTAGACTTAAGTAAATACTTGTTAGTTTCTAATAAAAGTTCACAAAATTTTTTTATCGTTTTTGTGTTTATAGAATTGCTAACAAATATTATATATATTGTTCGTAACTTTTATTCTTTATTCACTAAAAAAATTCTTTTAACGAATTAGTAAATGAAATATAGATTTGTTGCCAAACCTACAAAATAGCTGCTCTCAGACAATGCGTTTGGAAAAGTATTTTTATTAGAAATTTTCAATTGACATTTGTTTGAAAAAACACTATTCTTTAAATTTTTTCACTAATTTGATGGCATTTGGATTATTTGTTAAATAAATATATTTATTCTGTTTTTGTCGATAAATTATTTGTTAAAAATAATTAAATAAATGCTTTTATAAAATATAAAAATTAACTAGGAAATAGCAATACTTACAGTATTGATTTTGTTTTTATTCAAATAATAAAATAATAATAATATAGATAAAAGAAATGCATTAATCAAATGTCAAAAATAGGTCAAAATAGTAAACATTTAGACAATTATATAAAGTCATGAATAGTATACTTCAAAAAAACTATTATATAAAAAAGATTTTAATAATTAATTAATATTTAAATTTATAAATAAAATATTGAAGTGCATCAGAATAAGTTTAAACCATTTGTCAAATCAATTTAAAATTTTTATTATAGTAGCAATTGAAGCAAACATTTAAATAAAAATTTAGTCATAAAATGTCAAATTATAGTAAAATCCAATTTTACTTATTTTCCTATTAAAATTTTATTTAGTTTTTAGATATTTTAAGATATTTTATATAAAATAATAAATATTTAATTAAAATTCCATTTAATGCTAGCATATCAAAACAAAATTATTAAAATTTAGTTTAGTGGATAATAACTATAAGAATACATATGACATAATCATTTTATACTATAAAAACATAGATTTTCTCAAGATTACAACATGGCTACGTTTACTTCTCCAGTGCACAGACTTTAATTAATAATGATTTTAATATCTTCCAACTTTTTATCACAAATATTCATCATTGATAAAATGAACAAAAGATTTCAGACTTTAGTTCAAATAATAATTATTCCTTTGATATAAGTCTGCATTGAATTGGTTGCTTAAATTAACAAAACAAAGTGTAAAATATTATTTTTAAGATTAATAACTTTAATTAACACAATATTAATATTTACATTAAAATGTTAATTGTCAAATCTAAAAAATTTGTTAGAAAATTAAACTTGTTTAAAAGTTGCCTCTCGAGCCCTAAGAGTACATATCTTAATCATAACTCATTTCAATTACACATTTACAAAGTTATGATAGATATGATAGTTACATATGATAGATATGTTTGAATAATCTAAAAAATATTGCATAGCTCAAAGTTAAATAATAAGTTTGATTTCGTTATTAGTTTCATTACAATCTTAATATTAGTTTTTTTTTGTGAAACTTTCTTTTAAAAGCTTTATGAACTTGAAAATATCATTATTTATTTAGCGGTTGTGTCTCTAAATATCTAGCATTGGCTCCAATTTTGATGCAATAATGTCAGTCACTGTTTGTTTGAACAGAATTGTAAATATCGCCCAAAAACTCAATATTATTCTAAGAAAAATCACGAATTTAGTTTATATTATAGCAAAAGTGGATCTTAAAAGACATACTTTAGTTGATTTCAAAGAATTTCCATTTCAGATAATATAAAAATATTCTTTATACATTTATAAATAGTGCACTCAAACAAAATCTGGTTTTCAATTAAGCTTTTTTCATAATTAGAAACTTTATTCATACAGTTTTTTATTTTATTTTATATTATATTATATTTTTTTGCTTACTAAAATTCTTTAATATAATTCAAAAGTATTTTGTTCAATTTTATATTTAAATAAATAAATGCTAAGTAGGAAATAAAATTTTACTCAAAAATAAAGTTGAGACAAAAATTTCTATTAAAATAAGAATATATAAGTTTAGATTTTGAATATTTTTTTAACTTTTATGCTAAGCTCTTGTATAAAAACAAAAAGAAGATGACTTTATATCAAATAAAGGCCAGAATTGTATTCAAATGGTTCGAAAACAATCTAATTAGTGATACGAAAGCAAATTCGATCATTCATTAAGTGGTGAATGGATTTAAGTGCAATCCTTTTATCCACAGAATCTTGATTTATGTATCATTAAGTGAATTACTTCAACACTAGTTTTGGACAATTCTATACTAACGACTTGATGTCATTTGCGATTAAACCGATCCGCGTATAAGCCAAACATAAAAAGTGTTATTATATCCTCTAATTCTTTATTTGTTTTTTACTTATTATTTTGAATATCTTTATACAAATAAATTGTGTCTCAAATGGAGCAAAATTGACGGCATTTTTCTAACTGTAGCTAAAATAAAAATCTGATAAAATTGTTGAAATATATAAAAACACTTATGTCTTGATATATCCGAAATAAGTTATACAGATGTTATAGTTTAGAGTTAGTTGTGTTTGCTATTACTTTACAAAACCTCTTATTAAATAAAATGTTCAAACATCTCATATTCAACATATGAAAACATAATCTTATTATAGACTTTTAAAAACTATTTTTTCTATTAGACGTCGAATTAAAATATAAAAATTTAATTTAATTATACAGTATTTATATAACGACATAGAGAGCATATAAACAATATTTTCGGTTAAAATTGTTTTATTAATTTATATATTCAGTTGTGTTTTGTTTGTTCAATAATCACATTATTAATTATTAAATTAATCAAAAATTCATTACTTTATTATTTTGCAAATTTGAGCTAAATATTATGTAATTGTTATGATTTGCAAATGTATTTCGAGTAATCATTAAGCAACTAAACGAGCCAAGTGATGAGAAACTAAATAAACAGTCATCTTGCTCTAATTTACTGTATATGGTGGCAATATAGTCCCAAATTACTTCCTTTCGGGCCTAACAGGTCATGTATTTCTTGTAGAGACTATTGTATAGAACGTAAGTTTTTGACTGTTATTAATGTTTAGCTATTCTATAGTCTATAGTTTGTAGTCTGTAGTATAGTTACATCATTTACATGTAAGCCAACAAACAATAAACGAAAGCAAATAAAGATTATGTTCGAAATAAACCCTAAAATTAAATCTATATAAGTATCTGAATGTAGCGAAAAATTCGTTTTATTTTTATTCAATTCCAAATAATATACATATATTAAGACTTTTGTTGTTTTTAAAAACACGTTTATTAAGAATTTTGAGCAAAATTTTACGGCTTTTGCAACGAAATTAAAATCTCTTCTCCGCTGTGATTCACAGTTCAATCACAGACTTGCAGTCAGAGTCTCAACTGATTCAATACATAACGAGAATAAATCTCTAAATTCTGTGAAATTTTCAAAGATTATGTTTTACATCATTTTATATATATATTTATTTTTGTTCTGTTTGTTTGTTAAATAAAAACTTTTGATCATTTATTTTCATTTTTTAACTTCAATTTTCTTTTTAAAAGTTAAGTAAATTCTATAGTTTTAGTTGTTTTTAGTAAGAGTCACAAAAAGAGCGCACATCTGACGCCCACTTCCCTAATGATGAGTCGGCTATTGAAATGATGTTTTATAATTGATAGGAAAATATTGTTTAGAGATTTTGTTCAATTCACTATTATCTAATCAATAAAGTGCTAAACATTATTAGTTGCTGTAATTTAGTAGCCTGTTGATGATATAAAATAAAAATAATGATAAAAGAAAAATTTCCACATAATTTACATGTATATGATACTTTGTAAATTTTTGATTATATTAATTACTTGCTAGTTTAAATATTAATGGTATTAAACTAAAAAATTATTTAAAATAATTAAATTTTATTTATTAGATATAAAGAAACAGTGTCAAAAATTGCCCTCATTAATAAATTTTTTTTAATGAATACAAATGAGTTTTGATTTTAAGTGAAACTTACTTTTTAAATTTATAATTTTTTAAAACTTAGACTATAAGTAGAGATGATTGAAAAGGTCGGCCGATTCATGGAGGAATCAAGAGAGGGATTTTTTCCAAAAATTTTGGCCAAAAACCTAAGGGGTATCAAAAGAGGAATTTTTCTAAAAATTCCATTTATTTATAATAAAATTGTACCCAATTTAACTAAATTTAAACCGGATTTAGCACCAATTTAGGGAATATTTTTTAATTTTGGTAAAAAAACAAAAAATTGTGAGGCCGTCGTTTAATTTAGAAATTATCAAAATATAATATTAAAAACCCTGTGATATCTTAATATGTATTTTTATTGTGTTTATTACAGATTATTTCTTATTATTTAATTTATTTATTTTTAAAATTCTCAAATAATAAAAAAGAATTTTTAAAATCTATTTGTAACTAAATGTTTCATTTGAATAGTTTTTGTTTGAATGAAAATAAAACTAAATTATTTTTAATGTTTTGCAATGACTCATTTGAGACTAAATAATCTAATTGTTATGCTTTTTGTACATTTGTGTAATTACACATAGTTTTGAAATTGATATGAATCCAGATATGGATATAATTAAGTTTTTGTTGTCTTATACTACAGTCGGCTGTTGTCGGCATTTCTTTATAATCAATATGAAAGACCAAATTTTTAAGAGTAAAATCAATAACTGTTTGTGTATTTAATCTCATATTTATTATGTGATTGAGTTTTATAATTAAAAATGTTATTATTTTAGAAGTGTTTTGTTTATTAAAAAATAAAGTGTTTATTAATTATGTGTTGAAAACAATTAATTATTATTAATTATTTTTTGAAACTCAAATTAAAAAATTTTAGTTCATTTTTCTGTTTAATCCTATAAATATTTATAATTATAAAACATATTTATTGAAAAACATTTTAATCTTTTCTCAACTTAATTATTGGCAACAAATTAGCATTTGTTGACCAAATTTCGTTTCGATGGCTTTTCAGACCGATTTCATCTAAACTGTTCAACAACTCTCCCTTTCTCTCTCTCTCTCTCTCTCTCTCCTGCTCTCTCTCCCTTTCTCTCTCTCTCTCTCTCTTCTACTCTCTCTCTCTCTCTCTCTCTATTAATACTCACTTAAGTTTTTGGCTTGTTCTCTTTCTTTTAAACAAATGCCAAATTTAATTTAAGCCTAGTTAAATTAACTAAACTTACTCTAAATTCGATTTAATCCTAGTTATATTTGGTTAAATTGTCAAAATTAAGGGGAAATTTTGCCATTTTATCCTTCTCTGTAACCCTTAAATCCCCATTTTTAATTCTATCTATTAATATACACTCTCCTAACTCGGCTTACTTTGACTAACCCTGATCTTAAATATAACAATAATTTGCAGCACATTTTGTGATATATTTTTTAATTACTCTTCACATTTTTAATTAGTGCTTAATTTTCATTGTCAGAATTAATTAAAATTTATTTTTCTTAACAACCGCTTCGAAACACTGTATTGGTTTCGAAAATATTTTACTAATTAATTGCTTATTATTTAAAAAGTATTAAAACTATTATTGAGTAAAAGTTCAAAAAGTTTTGATAGTTATTAAGAAAAACAAAATATATCTAATTATAAGAATTGAAAAAATTCTTAGAAATCTAAAGAGTAAAGACATGTTTATGACAAATAAATATATAACAATATTTCATAACTTTTAAAAATAAAATGACAAATCATATTAAGGCCAACAATATGTCGACAATATGTTAAAAGTAATGACACAGAAAACTACATCAAAACCAATATTAAATTTACTTTTTTTAGTTTTTAGCAAAAATTAAATTTAATGTCTAATATATGCTATAATAATATTAACTTTTAAGAGCTTTTGTCTCTAATTTAACTCATTTTTTGCTACAGATTTGCGAGATCTCTATGAAATACTTTTACGCAATGAAGCCCTTCAGACACCCAATCAATATGTGCACCAAATGGAGAGGAAAGGGGGCAGATCTCCCACACTCAGGTATTTTAGTTAATTAATTAATATTTATATAAAAACTAATATATTCTATATTCTGTAACATAGACTGCGCTTCGGTAGACGAGCCGACCCGTTGTGGAACTCATCTGGTCCAGTTGCTTCTGACAACAATTCCGAAAAATTCAGCTAAACTTTAGCAAGAAACAACAAACAAATTTCGTTTTATTGTTATTTGTTGTTAATTATTAAAATATAAAGTATTTGAAATCATTTTTTCAATTATATTAACTAAACAATAAGAAAATTTAATTAATAGAACTAACAATCATATGCTTATCAAATGTCAATTCTAAAGCTTAATGTAAATAAAGTTCTGCCGGAATAGCATTGGATATACAGAATATGCCCTAATATACGACATAAGGCTATATCCAATCAATTTTACTGATGTATCGCAGATTTTAAAATTAAAAATCAATACTAAGTCACTATCTTTTCATCAAACAATAAATTACTAAAATATTTATTCATTTCACATAAATTTCATTAAAATTCACACAAAATTTAAACTAAATTTTACAAAATATTTGTGAAAAGATTTCAAAATTTCATACAAACCAATCAAAAATCGGAGAATAACTAATATTCCGTTAAGAATATAATTAAGACTTGATATAATTATTGTTAATTTTACTATAATTTTTGTTTTGTTATTATTTTAATAAAAACAATTTTTGTTTCTTAAAATTTATTTTACTATTTTGTATATTAAATAATATATGTATTCATTATTATAATTAAAGTTATTTAAAACAAATATTTGCCAAATATTTAAAATTCTTTTAAACATTTTAAAGGTTTGTATTAATACTTCAATTTTACATTATATACAAAAAACAAAATTAAGAATAAATATAAAACAAAAAATAAAGAATTTCTTAGAATTTTATTTTTTTAAATGCTTTTAAATTTTAAATTATTAGTAAATAAAGTAAACCAAATATTGTTTTAAATTTAAGGTTAAAAATATTATTAGAAAAAGATTAAATTCGATACAATTAAATACAAACTGAGCTTACATGGAAAGCTAAAGATAAAAATTCTTATTTTTCTTAGAAAATATCTGAACTTATTAAGGTAAAATTTAACAATTATTTAAAAGTAAAATTAATTTGTATTGTTAAATTAATTTTTTAATTTTAATTTAAAAATTATTATTGTTTTTACTTGTCTTAATACAACAATCATATTAAATAAAAGATATTATTTGATAAGTATGTTCATCAAAGCCTTAATATGTTTTAATTAAAATATTTAAAAAAAAATACTAAATAAAATATAAATATAAATTAAAATATTGTCAAAAAAAAGATTTAAAAAATCTTATATTAAAAAAATTAGAAATGCACATTAAAAAAATAATTGGTTAAAATTAAGCAGAGAAATAGTTAAATTTTATTTAACTAAATTTAACCCGAATTTAAAAATAAATTTTTAAATTAAAAAAATTTAAACTAAAAATCTCTCCAATACAATTTTTATTTATGTTTATAGCAAAATATTAATATTATTGTCAATACAAATTGTATAATGTCTGACAAACCAAACAATTAAACCAATTCGAACAAAACAAACAACAATTAATCTGTTTAGTCATTATTCTGTATTGTTTCGGACCATTAGTTGCATATTTTGGTGGCATTACTGCCCAAGTCGTCAAATTAATGCTATTTTCAACTAAATGTGGTTTAAATGAACTTATTGTCAATACTCGCAAATATTAAATCGATTACTAATTTTAAACCAATAAAATAAAAATTTTAATAAAATAAACTAACCAAATGATATATTTAGTTAAAATTGAAATACATTGTATATAAGTTATTAGTTTTTATATATGAGTTATGGAGAAATAGAGTAACAATAAGAAAACTAAAAAGCGATCGAATCGGTGAAAGAATAACGGATTCGTGTATTTCATCGATCATTAATTCTTTACATCAAAACCGATCCAAATGTGGTTTCAATTATTATGAGATTCTAAACTAACGGCTCATTAAATTCATACAATGTATATGTTTAATGTTTGCGTCTTATTAAAAGACAAAAGAATTAATCTGGCCCAAATTTTTTTATTGCAGAATATACACCTTATTGCTGCTATCTATTGGTTAAAATATAAATTATTTTTAAAATAAATATATTTTCTAAATTCTAACCATATTTATCTACAAATTAATAATGACTAAAAAATAGTGACTATGTAAAATTGACATATTTTACTAAACAAATTTCATTAATAAAATTATTGTAATTTATAGATAATTTATTTAAATATATTGAAAACAAGAATATTTTTAATTATTGATATGTCTATAGTTTTAAAAAGTTAAAAGTATAGGTAATTCAAATATATTTAACTGTATATTTAGTTTAAAGTATAACAATAAAAAGCATGTTTACTTTTAATGTAAAATAAATAATTGTAATCAAACGATAATATATTTAAGTCAATTAAATTAATAAATTAATAAACTAATAAATAAATAAATAAAATAATAAATGTATACAAAATTTAATAAATTTATTGAATAATTCATAAATTATTTGTTTTTTCAGTTTATAACCATTAAACAAATAATTCTTACAATGTAACTAGCTGTCTTAAACTATAAAATTTGCCATTTTTAAATCTTAATCTTTAGATTATGTCAATAATTAATTCTAACCAAAAGGCAAAATATATATAATTAAAGAATTTAACAATGATATTCTCACAATGATATTTGATCTATTCACTAACAGTTTAGATAAAAATTATTATTCTTACAACTGTATCTGGAACATTTTATTCTCAAATTTCAAACACAGACATACAGTATATTATAACAGAATTAATAATTGTATAAAATATTTATAAAAACAAGACTAAATAGTATAATTTTAATACATTTTCGAGGGTAGACTTTCTATTCAATTTCTATAAATTATTTATTTATCTCAAACGTTATTTTAGGAAATAAATTATTTTCTTTATTTTTCTCACTAATGCTAAAAGAGTTATAGACTGTATTATATCCGGGATAGACTGTAGTAAAGAAACTTCAATCCTAAAACATTTTCTCCGTTGTAAGTAAACTGGCAGCGGAGGGGGACGCTAGGTCAAATATATGTATTAATAATATTTTTGTGACGATAAACAATGTTTAAAAATATATAAATATAATTTTTATAATGATACTAAAGAGAAACCAAATGCAAAGTGAGATTTATTTATAAACTGTTTTTACATAATGCAGTTTAGTAAAAAGAAATTTGTGCCGTTCAAAGTTAATTATTGTATTTCCTCACAGTTTAGAACGTGTTTTTATAAGGCGAGATAAACTTAAACTATACTAAATGACACAAATTAACTAATTCTAAAAAAGTTTTATTGTATATATTGATAAATGGTATGTATTGAATTGAGCGAAATGCATTTTCAGCGAATTCTTTATAATCGGATTAAAAAGTACTGATAAAAGATATGCAAACCTAGCCAATTTGACAAAACAAATATATAGCAAAAAATTTTCGAATAATATAATTGATATTTGAAAACATAATTTATGATAAAATTAATATAAATATAACTTTCAAATTACAATCTGTGAATGAAAACAATAAACTAGAGCTATCGATAAATCCCAAAAAGATTTAAATAATAACAATTTGATATAGAAAATTAAATTTTATTAAACAGTTTTTGATATTGTAGTTACTTTACAAATAAAGTTCTTAAAGTATTCATTTTTCTAAAGTTAATAAAACATTTAATTAATTAAGTTTATTCAAAAATAAATTATGAAACTTAGAGATACTTATAATAACACTGAAAATGCAATTGAATTTTTAGACTCAATCAGTTTTTTATTCAAAACATACCATTAATTTTATAATTTTAATGTTTTATTTTACATTTGTATATTAATTATTTTTTTGTTAAATAAATTTAAATTATGCTCAATATACAATGAATAATGTTTACTATTTGTTTTGTTATAAAAATTATTTTTGCTCAAATTGCATACGCGCAAAATGCATTTCGCTCAATTCGATATAAACCTTGATTACTTAGTCTAAATTATAGTCTTTGGATTTGTCTGATTTAATGACTTTATCAGTTAATTCAGAATTGTCTTCGTTTGTTTTAGTTTTATTTTCATTAAAATTTGCTAATTTTCTAAAACATATAATTTATATTCTAATGATAATGACTTTTTCAATAATTAAATTGAATTATTATTTTCAAAACTCATTTATAATATTATTATTTTATAAATTTCTATTTTACAATAACTTTAATATCAATTAACTTTTTTTATATAACTTCCAAACAATAAATGATTTGTAATTTAGTAAAATTTTAAATACAAAATTATGTTACTTTAATCCCGTAATTTCTTATTAATTCTTTTAAAATGTTTTCAATTTTGTAATGTTTTAATCATTGAAATTCAAAGTTTTGAATTATTATCATAAATATTTGTTTTAAAACTTATAATTAAAAATTACATTTTATTCTCATTTTTAAGAGCATGTTCTTATACCCCGGGGTATAAGAACATAAAGCCCACACTCACTCTATAAGAACATGTTCTAAACTGTGAGGGAATACGGTAGTAAAAAGTAAAATATTTTAATAATAATAAAATTTAAATTCAGCAAAAAAGTCTAATTATTTAAAATAACTGTCTAAATTTGAGAAAAACTACTTTTAACATAGTTAATTTCAAATAGTTTTATAAGCCTTTAAAAACTGTTTAAAGCTTGACTTAATTATTCTAGAATTAGACTTGAACAACTTGTTAGGAACTCCTATTTTAGATAAACCAAATAAAATTATTCTTTACTTGTTCTTTATATATATAAAAAATAATCATGCTTTTTTAAATTATAAACACTTACGAGTTTTTTTAATATTGTGATAAAACATTAATATAGTTGTTATAAATGTAATACAAATATAATTAAATCAAAATTTGCATAAAAATAATTTTGATAATTTTTAATTGTATTTTAAAATGTAAATTTGATTATTCTTAATTTAAAAAATTTAAAAAATATTGTATATTTCTTTTAAAATAATATAAAAACTAAACAAAACTAGATCAATAATAGCAAATAACTTTTTTAGGTCAATAAGTTAAGACCTGAAGTGCTTTTCAATTATTTTTAGTGTTAGTTGAAATAAAAATTTGTAATCAATTTTAAAAACAATTTTCACATTTCAATCAAATTAGAGAAATAAATCAATTATAAAATAATATTTTTTTAAATACGATAAAACAATTTTTTGAGTAAAAATCTAATTATATATTTTTTTTTTAAATAACTTTTAATTTAAAATTTTTAATTGTAATAAAATTTTAGATCAAAATAAAATTTAATATTTTTGTTAAAAAATAGTTTGCATTTAATTAAATCAAAATTATAGTTATTAAGTTGGCATACTCCAGGTTTTAAACGAAATTAACGGGAAATTACAAACTATGTTTATTTTTTAATATTATTTAAATCATGGTAAAATCATATAATAGAAAAATGTGCAAAAATTATTCAACTAACTGTAATATTTAAAATGTTATGCACATTTAAAAATATATTATCTTATTACAATTTATAAATTTCAAACTTAATTTACAAACAAACTAAATTAGATATCTTAATTATTTTTTCACTTTCACATACATATATTAAAGCAAAATTAATAATTAGATAAAATATTTATATAACCAATTCTTTATTGGCGGAAATTATATTTAAAATATATAAACATGATTTTCATTGAATTAACAAAGAATTAACAACTTTTGTTTGGTTTATTTAATTACATATTATAAGTACCGGTAATATTATATAATGAAGAGAAAGTTTGGGAATCATGTTGCTAATTCAATAAAAATTATGTTTAATATGTTTTAAATATAATTTCCCGTCACAAGAAAATTGTTTAATAAATATTTTATCTAATTATTAATTCTACTTTTATATATGTACTGTGCAAGTAAAAAATAATTACATTATCTAATTTAGTTTGTCTGTAAATCAAGTTTAAGATTTTTAAACTGTAAGAAGATATTGTATTTTTGAATATGCACTTTTTTTAATATTACAGTTAGACCAATAATTTTTTCAAATTTTTCTATTATACAGTCAGTTTCAGAAATGTGTGATTAAAATCGAAGTAGTGCAAAAATGCGCACTCCAGACCAACTCATTTTACGGTTGTGTAAATCCGCCATTAAAATTTAA
>JAQFXP010003212.1:0-13046 GCA_034693685.1 Belba bartosi | reverse complement strand
TAATTAATAGCCAATATAATAAATATTTTATATAATTTAAGTAATTATAAAGAAAAATAATTCTATTTAATAAATAACAATAATTTAATTCTGTTAAAAGTATAAAGTAATGTTAAATTGACAGTTTTTTATACTGGACAAAAAATTTTAAAACGGTCACGTGAATAAGAAATAACATGTACATTCAAAATGCACTGGTTTCTTTGAAAACTAAATAAAATAGAGCAATTCTTTTAATTAGTAATTTGTTAGGAATAATAAGGAAATTAAATGTCGAAAAAAATTTTAAAATCCGACTTTAGGTTCAATTTTTATTATAAATTATACTTTGAAAATTTTTTTTATTTATAAACTTTTTTCAAAATTTTTGACACACAGAAACCAAAATTAATAAAAAAGTAAAATATGATAATAACAATGTCAAATATGATAATATCAAATATGACTATGTTTGTGAATATGACAAAGTTGAATATGATTATGTCAAATATTAAAAAGTTAAATTATTTAATTTTTTTATGTTTTACATCATCATATTCAACTTTGTCATTATTTACATTATTATATTTAACATTGTCATATTTGTTACTATATTATTATCATATGCGGGGAACACGGTATTGCCAAGTAATCCAAATTAGTGTCCAGTTGTCCCCACATATGAATCAATGTGTTTGGTGAAGGAGTTGGTGGGCAAGCCCCAGGCCTCCCTGTGCTTTCAATCATATAACAATGGGTGCGTCGGATACATACATCATTCTTCTCCACAACAACATAAAAAACATATTTAAATATTAAATACTTTTGTTAAAACATTAATTAATATAAATAACAATTAATACAAATTAGAGCTCACGTTAACACTTCAATGCATAGCTCAGTACTAAATACAAGAATAGTGAATACAATTCACTTAAGGCTTATATACCATAAGTTAGAGTTAACTATCGTTTTAGATAACAAGACATAAAATACAAGTTATTACTTTAAACTTAAACTTAAATCTTATCAGTTTTCAAATATGACTATAAGCAGGTATGACTCTAACTGCATGAGACATTATTATGTTATTAGTATTTTAAACATTTTTAAAACATGCAAATATTTAATGTTAATTAAAATGTTATAAATGTGTAATTCATAAAATGTTTCAAAATTCTTTTTTGTAATTTAAAGTTTTTAATGCATCATGTCAAATTTTGATATTTTATAACTTTTATAATATGTATTAATTTTGCTATTTTTGTTGTAAAGACATTTCGCAATCAGATGCTGATTAACTAACATGTAAAATTGTAAATGTAATTTTATCTATATTATAAATTCTTATGTATTTTTAACAAATGTAATCTTTTGTTTAACATATATAAATTTATTAAATATAACAAAAATTTAAATTATATAACAAAAATATGTCAAGCTGATTAAAAATAATAAAATTTATTTTAAACTAATAATTACATTTAAACAGTACTTTATACTATAAAAATCTTTTTTACAATAAAATATTACATTTTCAACTAGATCAAATTTTGTGTATTGTAAATACTAATAATAGTGATGTAATATTAATAAATATAAAAATACCAATTATAAATTAATAAATATACTAGAAACAATTACTTAAAACCAAAATAATATTTTATTTAATTAATAATTTTAAACATACATACTAATATATTTTTATTTATAATAAAGTACAAATTAAAAATAAAATTGATTTTAAAATAATAAATAAAATATTTTATTTAATTTAACTTTATTTGGTTTTCATGTATGAATAAAAGATTTATTTAAAATAATATAATTTATACAAGAATATATAACATTATTAAACTGAAACACTAAATAATGTAAATTAATACTAAAGTGTAAATTGATTAATTTCATATAAAATGTACAATATATAACAGAATTGAGAAGGTAGGCTAATACAGAGGGGAACAATAAAGAAATATTTACAAAAAGTTTGGCTAAAAACCTAGAGTGTATCAGGAGAAGGTTTTTTTTCCATAAACACTCAAATAACTTATTTAATTATGATAAACTTTCCTTAAATTTAAAACGAATTTTGCACTAATTTAAGATTATTTTTCTAATATTGGTTAGAAAACCCAAACAATTTAGGAAAAAGATAACTTTTCGCAAATTAAATGCTAGAGAGGGATAAATCCAAATTTCTAAAATTAAGTTGAAATTTTTGGCAAATTCTCTTTTTCAATCTATAGTATATAAATATCAATAAACGCGTAGTTCTTCGCAAAGTAATATTACCTGCTAATTATATTTAAAAAACTAAGTTACCTAACTAGCAAAAATAATAAAACAATAAAATAAAATTAATTTTTGTATTGGCTAAATGTTTTATATTTTTGTTAAATAAATATTAAACAAAATAAAAAAATAAATTATAAAATGCAAAATTAGAAGATAAGATTAAACATTGCAATAATTAATTTGTAGTGACATTTAAATTAACATTAGTTTTGTTGTTTGAATCTCCAAGCATGCCCGTTTGAAATAATATGACGGAATATGTTAGAATAAAACTGGCAAACTATTAATAAAATAATATTAATATTAAAATTTAATTTTTATAAAATTTAATAACCGATAATAATGTGGTTTTTCTTAATGGCACTATCGGAGGAATAGTAAATCCAAAGGAAATTCTTTGACTCATAGACAGGAAAAGAAGCGCTTCTTTAAAGTCCTGTTCCGACACTTGTTTCGATCGGATGTCTATTGAGTCCATAACTGACAACAAATTATCCGATTTTTCGAATACCAAACCATTTATAAAACACTTGGCGTTTAGTTTAATGATTGAATTGATAATAATATGTATCAAAATTGGTCGGATTTTCAAAATTTTAGCATGCTTTTGTCCGGTAATGTAGAAGTAAACAAAAATCATTACAAACATCATCGTGGACAAATTTGTTAAAATTTGGATCTAGAAAAATAAATAAATTAAAATAAATTAAAAATTTAATTAATAGCCAATATAATAAATATTTTATATAATTTAAGTAATTATAAAGAAAAATAATTCTATTTAATAAATAATTTATTTTAAAACGAGAATTTTATGTTAAAAAATTATTTAATAAAAAACTAGAAATTTTATTTCTTATTAATTAAATACAGATTAAATTAAATTAAACAAATTACACACAAACAAAAAATATAAATTAATTTGAAATTACTCATTTTATTATAAGCAATATATATTTAAAATATTTTCTATTTAATCTTAACATAGCAGTTTCTAATTGAATAATTTATATTAAAAATAAAAATGCTACAGTTAAGTTAACGTTAAGTTTATTATTGAAATACAATTCAAATTTTTTCAACTTAATTATATATTTGTTGTCAAATGTATTTAAATCTAATACCCATTTTATGGCTTCATCCAAACGATTGATTATACTATAAGTTTCGACATATACCTTGCGCGCCTTATATACAGTTTGCGCTCTATTATCAGTTTCAACTGCTACCAAAACATTACAAATAATTAAACTTTAATTTAAAAATATAATTTTTAGCAATAAATTCAATAATATTGGGCCACCTTATAATATAAATTTAAATCCAAGTGATTTTTTTCTTTGGCCCTGTTTAAAAAATAGTATTTATTTAATTGAAAAAGATTATAATCAAGATTGTGTTGAACTTAAAAATGCAATTAAAAAAGCAGTTTCTAAGATCACATCTGAGTTTTGTATAAATTCTATAAACAGTTTTAGAATAAGATTAAAAAATTGTTTGGAAAATAAAGAAAATCATTTTTAATATTTATACTTAATTTCCTTAATAAAACAAAATTATGCTAATTATCTATATTTTTAGTAATTTGTATATATTTACATGTATTTTTCGTATTTATATTAAACATTCCTAAGAATAAAATTTTTCTGTGTAATAAAATTATTATATATAAACTAAACTTTATCTGACACCTGCGTCAATATGCAACCGAAATCTGTTTGTAAGATAGACCGACTCGCACTGTTATGGATAACATTGAATGGACATTAAGTTTGCCCAGAATTAATAGATTAAAAGATAGTCATTGTTTAAACAGATGAGTTATCTGATTATCATTAGTATAATATGTTTTAATTTAGTATAGAATGAAAAAAGTTTATGTTTGGGCTTCAATGCCGGCAAATTAGCTTTCATTGTCGAGGTTGCAATGCTGACACGTTGAGTACGGTTTTAGTCTTACAGGCCTACAGACGTGTTTTTATGTATTCTTGATTTGATTAAATTTATAGTTTTTAATAAAATATTTTATTCATTTAATTGATTTTTTATTATATTATTTGCCGATAACACGGTCATACCCGTGTTAAGCGTAGCCGCTACTACTTGGGCAATTAAGTACGTAGATGCTCTTAGACTTGACTGTAATATTTATTTTCCTGTTATAATCAATTTATAATAAACAGCCAATGAAGCATAAAAAATTAAATTATATATTATAATTATCAGCTTTTAAACTGTAAATTAATTTTTTAAGTTTTATTAACTATTTATTCTAACTTAAATATAAAATGCAAATTAGAATGTTGTTTAAAATTATTAAAATATTGTTTTATATATAAAAGTTTGAAACAATTAATAATTTAAAACAAATAAATATGTATAAAAATATTTTGTCACAAAGTGATAAACAACAATTTTATTGCGATATTTAATAATTATTTGCTATGGATATTGCAATTGAAATTAAAGGCTAACATTTTGAACTTTAACATTTTGAACAAATTATAATTTTTAGTTTTAAATTTTTAAAACATTGGTTAATATTTAAAAATAAAACAAATCTACACTATAGTTACAAACTTTTCTGATGATGTTTTTTTGTTTAAATGTGAAAATGCAAAAATATTACCAGAAAAATTTGTATTTCCTGTTAAATGTTTTATTGTTTTAATTGGTAAACAATAATTTAAAAATTCAAAATGTTTAATTATAATATTTTAAAATGTAAAATCACATTTGTTTTAATTGTTTTCAATCACGATTGCAATATCTATAGCGAATAATTATAAAAAACTCTCAATAAATTTTTGTTTATTACATTTAGCCAAAAATGTTTATGCATATTATTTATTTTTAAAGCTCCTTAAAATCCTAAAATTTTGTGGTAAAAGGGGTCGGGGTTTACGTTAACACCCTTTGTTAGCTTCAAATTTGCTTTGAATTAGCGTTTTTTTTAATACTATATGTGTAAACAAAACAATCTTATCTTTAAGTAAATAACATTCCTATTTATTAATGTAATCATAGCCAATTAATTAATAATTTATTTATTTATTAAATAGGTAAAACTTTGTTTAAAACTATGCAATAATGCTGTATTATGTAAATAAATTTAATTTTGTTTTATTTAATTTTTACATTTACTATTTTTGAAAATAAATTAAAATTACCTTTGTCTAATGTCTCAATATACTTTGTTGTCAATTATCTCATAAAAATTAGTTTAAATACATTTTTACTATTTAACATTAATTTTTTTTATAATTCTGGTGTTTATTAAGAAATTTTAACTAATTTCATAAATAACGCAATCGTTAGAATCATTATCTATTAAATGCAATTAAAAAATTATTTAAAATATTTTACTATTAATATGATTAATATCTTACTTCAAAACTTTGGTGATTATTAATTATATAAAAATTCCACAAATAAAAGCCAATCGATTTATGACTTAGTTTTTCAATTAAATTCATTAACTATTTATATAATTAATATGTTTTTAAAAAATTATAAATTTTATAAATTTTTAATTATACCTTAATTTTAAATTTTACCAATTTTGTCAAAATTATTTTATTAGCAAAAAACTTTTTCAATAAAATAAACGATTTATTCGATTCTGAGCTAACCATAGAAGCAATTCTTACAATAAATGTTAAAAAAATAATAAATAATAGAATTATGTATTGAAATGTAATTCGTAAAAAATTTGATAAATTGCTAAAAATTAAACCAAATAATAGGAAATTAATTATAGTATTAGAACCAATCAAAATAAGAAATAAAAATTTTGACCAATGGTTAGCATTAAAATCAATAATCTCTTTATGAATAGCATTGCTATCGCTTAACAGACTTTGCATTTCATACCAATACAAACGTTTAGATGATTTACACAAATTGTCAATAATTTTGTGTAATCTTTTCAATTTAATTAATAAATAATAGGAAATAATTAATAAATAAACAATTTGATAAAGCAAAAATAAATATGTAAAATAAACAGCAAATGTATAAAATATGATCCAGGGCAATATTAATATAAATTGAATCAAACCATTTGTATGTAATGTTAGGGGAAGTAGCAAAAGCGGAGTAACTATTAAAATGCTTTTTATTAAAATTTTTGATACAATTAATAATAGTTTCGTTCGTTTGAGAAGTCGTTTCACGTCTTTGGCGTCAATCAGACCAACAGTTTTGGGCGAAACCAAACCCGACATCATCTCGAATGGGCGCAGATATAAAGGTTTTATGCCTTTCCTATAGTACCAAAAGTGTATGATTTGTGATATCAATGCAATTAAACCGAATACTAAGGTTGCAATTCCGATGTGATGTTCAGCGCCGAAAAAGTGAGTAAAGTCTCCAATTAATACAAATGTGTTTTCATTAGTGATTGTAATACTTAAAGTGATTAATGTTTTCAAACAATAACTGAATATTATTGTCAATATAATGATTGGATTATAATATTTGCTTCGATTAGTCGATCCAAACGGGAATAATGATAAGCCATATCTGTAAAGCTCACTACCGGCAGTTTTTATAATGTATCTTGGTTCTAATTTTTTATTTACATCCAAATCAAGTTTTACTTTTATACTCATTTTAGAATATTTTTATTAATATTGTTTTTACCAAATAAAAATTTTAAAAGTTTAATTAAATGCTAATTTAATAGTAATGTTTATTACTATAAATTAATTCAATTGACTTTTTGTTTTATTATTCAATTGAATGTGAATTTTATTGACAAGTTATTATTTTTAAAAATAAATTATTAATATAATATTAAGTTTTTATTAGGATTTTAAATATAATATTAAGTTTTTATTAGGATTTTAAATATAATATTCGGTTTTATCTTAAACTCAAAATACAGTTTTTTAATACAGATAATAAACTAATTTAATTTTTATCTCTTATTAAGTTATTATTATTATTTTATTTGAAGTAAGTCAAAATTCTTAATAAAATTGGAAATGTAAAAAATAAAGTTTGCCATAATTATAAATGAGCAAAAATTAATATAAATTTATTAAAATTATTTAAATTTTATTTCCTCATTTTGTAATATAAGTATAAGTATCTATTTTGAGCCAAAATTTAGTTTTTACTATAGAAACTGTAGAGCAAAAAGAAAAAACTTTGCTATATTAAAAAATATAAATATTTTATTTCTGTACATTTGGTATCTAACTTTATTGTTTTAAATTTTGTTTCATGTATAAATATAACTATATTCAGTGATCGTGAGGTTAATTCGGAAAAAATCTCTTTTGATTTTAAAAATTGCCACATAACCCTCTAGCAAATATTTAGATTTATTGGTCAAAATTAACAAATAATTCAATTAATTCGAGTTAAATTTGTTTTAAATCGAGTTATATTAATTAAATTCAGTTTAAATTTATATTAAATCTAGTTAAATTGGGCAAAATTTTAATTTAAATATATAGGTTTTTTGAGAGTTTTTTTTTAAATTTTTTGATAAACCCACCACCTAGGTTTTTAGCCACAATTTTGGAGAAATAATTTTTAAATTTAAATTTATAATTAAAATTTCACATTTTATCTAAAAATTATAATTAAAATATTTTAACTTAATAACAAAATTTCTGTATCTGTTTGTTTCACTGCTTTTGTAGTAAAAACTAGAATTTAGCCTAAAGTAGATACTTATTACTTATATTACAAATTAAGGAAATAAAATTCAAATATTTTTAAGGAAGTAATTCTATTGAAGCAAAAGACTTTTTTATATAGATTTTTGGGTTTAGAAATTATTACATAAATATTGTTGGAAAATAATATAAAATAGAAAAAATATTAAATTATGCAATTTTTGAAAAAAATAGTTTTGCAATAAATAAAATAAATAAATAGCTAAAAATAATTTTATATAAACAAAATTGCTTACAAAAACTAGTTTTGTTTATGTTAATAAATATAAAAGTTACAAAGTTTAATGTTTATATGGTGTGATCTGCCCATACAAATCACACCATAACTATATCAGATTAAAAGTCGCATAAAAGCGCATAACTTTTGCATTAAAAATTTAATGTAAAAATTGATTCTTTATTATTCAATTTAATAAAAGTTTTAAGCAATAAAAGTAAGCCTTTTTAGTATTATTTAACAGGCCGTGACCACTAGGTCCGACCAGTCGGGCCTGGTGGCCGCTTTACCGTAAATTTATTATTGTGGTGAGTGTTTCGGGAACTACTATAGGCCCAAACATTACAAATGGTGGCCGCGAAGTAGATGCGGCCGACGCCTATATTTAGTTTGTTTTTGTCTTGTGCGTCTTTTCTTTCGTACCCTGTCCACCGCCCGTTTTCCCATATATTGGGTTGCAGGTAGTGGACATCCCTCTAAAACAATTGCACAAATAATTTAAATTAATTCTAATTTAGTTTTAATTGAAATTCAATTCAACTAAAATTTAAGACTATAGGTCGACATTTACTATAATTAATTTTACTAAAACTAGTGGTCGACATTTTATAAAATTATTTTCCCGACGACTAGAGGTTGACATTTTTAAAAATTATTTTCCAACCACTATAGGTTGACATTTTTGTAATTATATTTCCCGGCGACTAAAGTTCGACATTTTTGTAATTATTTTTTCCGACAATTAGAGGTCGACATTTTTGTATTAATTTTTTTCTCCGACAACTAAAGGTCGATATCACTACTAATTATTGCCCTATTTTTGACATTTTAGCATTTTAATTTTTAAAACTAATGAATTTGTTTTATTTAAAAATGGATATGTTTTTAGTCCCGGTTCAAAATATAGTGCGAAAGACACCACCTCTACAAAGAGACACCACCTTTACTTTGGCCATTGATGTGGTCACTAAACCAGATCCGGAACCCGCAGCTCAACCAGAACCCGAACCCAGTTTTATTTACTCTAATATCGTTGGTCAGTATTTAGCTAAAATACGTTTTCGTATTAGGAATACATCGACATTTGCAAAATTTAAAGTGACCTATGCCAATCTGGTGGGAATGCACATTTCCTCATTGCGTTTTCTTTTTGATGGTCGACGCATAAACGACACCGACACTCCGGCTTTATTAGAGATGATAGACGACGACGTTATCGAAGTCTACAATGAGCAAACCGGAGGTTTTAATTAACTTAAATTTTCTTTGTATTTGTTTAAGTTTATTTGATGAATTAAATAAAATCAAAAATTAGTTCAAATTTTTGTATTTTATTTTAATTAATTAACTTTCATTTATTATCTAATTACAGAATTAGTTAACTTCCCTCAAAAGCATCTATTTTCGCAAACTATTACTCTGACTAAACCCTGATTGTCCACTCCACTCACACCTAAGTCAAATTCAAACAAACTTAGTAAACGCAAGAAAAAAACACGCAATCGAAACAACAAGGTCCTGACAGCTGCATTGAAAGCTAAGGTCAGCCCGGCCCAAAAACATTATTTCAGAAAAAAACAGAGTAACTGGAGCGAAAGAATCAGCGGGAACAATTCAAAGGATTAAATAAGACCCGACAAGCCTTTAACATTGCTTTTAGAAATTTGTCCACAGTTAAAAAAATTTTCAAAACTTAGGAAAAGTCTTGGAATTATTTTGAACGTTTTCCAAGCCGCATTGAATCACGGGAACATATATCTAAAGCTAATAAATCCGCTGAGTGTAGTCATAATTACAGGCAACTTGTTATTAATTTTGATAATAAAAATAAACCCATTATTAAACTGTCCCAAGCTATTATTGAGACCATTACAAATAAAAATGTTATTTAAATTTATATTTTTATAAAATAAAATTGTAATAATTTTTATTAATAATTAAATAAATTGTTTTAAATTGAATTTAATTTAAATGAATTGTAAACTCAATTAATAAAAATGAACTGAATACCGCAAAGTTTCACGTTACCATTGTTAAAATAAATCTAATTAATTTTAAGTTTAAATTACTGGGTTTAAATATTCAATAAGGGGGGATAAGGTGATGAATAGCCTTATATGAATGTCTCAGGTTCTGAATAAGTTATTGCAGAAATGCAAAGTTTATCTGATGTAATGTCAGATTGAGCGATGATAAGTTTTAACCAATTTAATTATTAAAAATGTCACACCTCAAACAAGTAGTACCAAATGCGGAGTATTAAATATAACGACCACATAAATGAATTGACCAAGCTGCCGCGGGATAGATTAAATCTACGTAGCAACATGAACAAACCTGCGAAAAACCCGGACGATGAGACCAAAACCTTGTCGGCCGAATTTATGCGGGACCGTAAAATAGACGCGAGTGCCGAATCAGAACAAAATCCGCGTTATCCAAGAGGAAAAAAAAGACGCTGTTTGAAAATCGCCGACAGGTAGAACAAACAGAGGAAGAGGTATGACGTCGACAACTAGCAAAAGAAAAAAGACAAAGAGAGGCTCGGCGCATGAATGCAATTTTAGTTTTGGATCGACGAGTCCAGGACCTCAAGGAAAAGATCGCAAAAATGGCCAAAACTTTCCGCAACTGGTCGCGCAATAACTGGCCTCAGTTTAGTGTCGAAGGGGAAATTGTGCCGCTATTCGATAACCCCTATTATGCAACCGCACCCTTTTAGCATCATTAGATTATTGTAATAATTTTGTAGAAATTATTAAAATTTGTCTCAGTCATACACCTGAGTTACAATTGTAAAATTAATCTTTTTATAAATTACATAATAATAAATAGAATACTTTGAATTAAAAATAGATAAGTTATAATTTTATTATTTTATTTTAGAAAAATACAAATTGATGTTAAAATTAGACGATTAAAATTAAAAAGAGATATCTAAGTAACCCAATTTAGAAAAACAAAAAAAACAATGATATGGTACAAATCATTGTAAAGTTATAGACAGATTAAGAAAATTCTACGCTACCAAATTACAAAATAAATAACGAAAAATTAAAAAATTAGAAATAAAGAGCGGAATTACTATGGATTCCCTGAATTAAATGTACTTGCCATTTAGTTTAAAATTTAAAGCAAAGGATTTGGCGTTTTGTTGCGCTAAACATATTTAATTTGTATTGCAATAAATTAAAAAAATCAAATAAATAGACATTTTAAGTGTTAAAGAATCCTGTTAATAGACTATTAAATTTGTGTAAGGTGAACCTCAAATTAACCAATAGAAAAATAAAATTTGATGAGTTTTTCAAATTAATCTTAATTCTATATAACCAAATAGTTGTTGATATTAGACAAAAACATAATGTGAACACGTTAGAACTAGAGAATATAATTAATCCCAAAAAAAAGAATTGAGTTTTACAATTATTTTATCGACAACCAAATCTAATTTATTAGTTTAAAAATCCTCGCATGCATTTTTTAGCAAATGTATTTAAAAATTTGACCTACTCAAAAGACATTACTCTGTGATAGACAGTAGGTTCACTATTAAAATTTATAATCAACCTAATTGAAAGAATACCTGCTAAAGTTTTATTTACAACGGGAGATGATAAATCTACAATTTATGAATACAATAGTAATCCGATGCATATTGTTTCTAAACCATTTGATGTTAACTTTAACAAGAAACAACAAATTAATATTGAGGCAATTGCTTCTTATCATACAACACTTAAATTAAGTTTGGTTTCCGTGTCAACAAACTATTGAGTATATTATCTTTTACAAATTGGATAAAAGATTTGTTTCAAAACGTTAATTCATACAACTCAACTTGATTCCCATTCCTAATCTGTCAAGTATCACAAAATTTGTTAACAAAACCTATAAATGTTTTACATTTAATTATTAATAAATTTACTAAAATTTATTGTAAACATAACGTTTTGTTTGACACCGCTTAAATTAATGCGCTCGAACTTTTAAAAATATTTCCTTAGCGCCGTAAACTTTGTCTAAATAATAACCATTTTACACTAACTACAACGAGATGGTTCTCCATTCGGTCGGCGGAGGAGAGACTTTTGATAGCTTTGTTTTATTTACCCTAATGTATAATTTATACCAAAAATATAATTTCTACTATTATACAAAAATGAAGTCATCTTCCAAAGCAAAAGAATTAAAAGAAATGCACTTTTTAAAAATATACATTTAGTTTACTGATGCGAAGACCCGCTTAACTGATACGAATTCTAGCTTAACTAATACGAAGTCTCAATTAATTAATACAAATATCCAATTAACTGACACAAATTCTCAATTGACTGATACAAATATCTGATTGATTCATACAAATATCCGATTGAGTGATACGAATATCTGATTGACTGATACAAATATCTGATTAATTCATACGAATATCCGATTGAGTGATACGAATATCTGATTGTCTGATACAAATATCTGATTGATTCATACGAATATCCGATTGAGTGATACGAATATCTGATTAACTGATACAAATATCTGATTGATTCATACGAATATCCGATTGAGTGATACGAATATCTGATTGTCTGATACAAATATCTGATTGACTCATACAAATATCCGATTGAGTGATACGAATATCCGATTGACTGATACAAATATCTGATTGACTGATACTAATTCTTAATTAAATAAAAGCACTCCCGATTGACTGACACTCATTCCCGATTGACTAATAAGCAATTTTGATAGTCATAATTATTAAAACTTACTATAAAAAGTTTAGCTGACCTGATTGCCAAAAGTGTTTGGCTGACCTGATTGCCAAAAGTGTTTGGCTGACTTGATTGCCAAAAGTGTTT
>JAQFXP010003211.1:0-13047 GCA_034693685.1 Belba bartosi | reverse complement strand
CTCTCTCTCTCTCTCTCTCTCTCTCTCTCTCTCTCTCTCCTGCTCTCTCTCTCTCTCTCTCCTGCTCTCTCTCTCTCCTGCTCTCTCTCTCTCTCTCTCTCTGCCCTGATGTGAGCTAACTCTCCTAACTCTCACTCTCTTCCCTCACTCATCTCAATTCAACTCAACACAACACATATCAAAGTCTCGGCAAAGTTGTGAAGCTATTGCTATTCACTTCTATAAAACATTTTTTGAAAAACTTCTCGAATTGACAGTCATTTCAAGTCTGAAGTTGTGAACAATAGCTATCCATAGAGTTTACGGCAATATCTGTAATGCACTTAAGAGAGTGGAGAGAAACTGCGAATTCGAGGCATTAATAGATGAAATGTCGAGTCGTTTAGTAAATTGTGCGCAATATTACTCTCCTTTGAAATATGAACGCATGTAATGATGGATATGAGTGAGAAAGTACTCGATTTTGGTTCTCAACTACAGTATAAAATAAAAACTTTTATTATATAAACGCTTTAGTACTTGAATTACTATTTGAAGACAAATTTAAATTATAAAATTTCAAACAAATTAATTTTTAACACAAAAATTATTTCTTATGTCTAATTTAATCAAACCTGTTCTAGTAAAGTACTGTACTGTACATGGTTATATACTGTATGTTTAAATTGTAAATGCAAAGTTGATTTTGAACAGAGTCTTCGTTTCATATTCTTTTATTAACAAATATTTATTCCATTGATAGCAAAGCGGATAATAAGTATAATAAATATTATTATCCGTTTCTGGAACTCCTGTTCGGCACTCAAACAAAGTTAGAAAGAACTCTAAAATTTCAATTCATAATTCCTGATTCCGTATATAGTTTATAGGTTTAAGTTCTGTTATAATCCGATTTAGTAAAAGCCATGAGGATTTGTCGCATATAATGCTTTCAAATTTTTTTAGAATTCATTATTTTTGTTAAAACATTTTGAAAAAATCTTCATTCGTTTTCAACTTTTCTATTCAAAGCTTAAGAAGTTTAAGAAACTTTTGGAAATATTTTCTTTCATCTGCAGTAATAAAAAATAAAATTAATGACAAAATTGGGATAATTTTTGTTAATCAGTTTTTATATTTTTTAAAACAGCGTTAAATTACAGCAAAATTAATAGATTTGATCTAAAAACACTAAATGTTTCATAAATTTACAAAATCAGAAATTGGTAATTAATTGATTAGTATAATAATTTGAACAACCAAATTAATTAACTTAAAAACAGTTTAGTTTAGTTTATTTAAAACCTTTTTTTAATTTTAGGACACTTTGTGCCACTGATTGAACAAATGATAATTAATTATTAAATGATAAATATTAATTATATATTTAATTAATTAATTAATTTGTAAAAATTGTTATTTTAATTATCATATGCTTATTAAATATTTAAACATTAGCAAACAAAGTTAATTTACTTAATATACTAACATTCTTGTTCTGTATATTTAATCAGGTTACTCATTCACAATCAAGTACAGTTTCAGCAAGGCAAAAGTAGTCAATTTGGCAATTTGATATTTCAGCACTTTGCACTTTTCTAATTTTAAATTATATCAGTTTATTTAACTTTGCAAAACAATTTATCAATTTTTGTAAAACTCTAATGATTACTAATTTTATGATTAATTCTTAACTTATATTTAGAGATGAAATAAAATATAAGAAAATAAACTTTAATTTCTATATCTGAAAAACATTTTGAATAATTGGAATACATTTCAATTTAAATTGTTTGCCTAAATTCAGCATAAGTTAAAAATTACAAAATAGTTAAATATTTGCCAAATATCATATAAATTTTTCAACAAGTTGCTTTTACCATGCAAAAACTGTATTCTTAAATTAAAAAACTGTATGATTCCATATATTAATTTGTAAACACAAGAATAATTTATTTTATCAATACAATACTTCTGGGTTAAAAGAAACTAAAATGATCTATCAATAAAAGTTTTACAAAAAATTTTTGACCAAAATTCAAAAATATCCTTTAAATTTGCATTAGATTCATTATCGAATAAACTAAATTTAATTTAAATATATCTTAAATTTATTAAATTGGAAAAATTTATTTAAATCTAGATTTTTACGTCTGCAGCAATTTATGGTTGACTTTGCGTTAAATTATTTTCAAAATTTTGCCGAACTCTGTAAGAGTTGTGGTTTTTGTTGTGTTTTAATATATAATTTGATATTTATCTCACTTTGAGAGCACTCTTATAATATACTCTCAAATTAGCCACTTTTGATAACGATATTAATCAAAATTATTTTTTTTCAAATTTATAATTTTATACATAATTTCTATATATAAACGAAATTTTAAGTTCTTTATTTATCAAAAATCGCTTCAATTTAAAAATAAATATTAAGAATATTTTGGATAAATCGAAGAATACATTATATCTGAGATAATGTTTGCCCTAAAGAAGCACTAAGAGAGCAAACTATACCAAAGCAGTGGAGATCTGTTTTGAGATTCTTATCTCTTTAGAAAGTTTTTAAACGCAATAAAAATTAGAGATCGTATTCAAGTTCAAGGAAAGTCTTGCAAAGTCTTGGATTTCCTTTTATAAGTAGTCCTAATGTGGATCACTCTATGGAAACGGATGTGAATATCGAACTGAAAGAACTATAAAGATGTTAATCGAATACAGAATTTGTTTAACAAAGTCTTAAAGTTCTGTTTATATGGAAAAATGTGCTCCAAATGACAAATTCAAAAATCAATTAAAACTTTATAGTTTACAACTGGAAAATAATTTTATGTTTATAATTAGAAAAAACATCTTCCAGTCATTGACCCTTTGAATCAAAATTTGAAATTATAAACAATACTTTTAAATCATTTTAAGTTCAATTTTGTATTTAGTTGTAAATTAAGATTTAAATAATGAAAATTCTGAGCATTTGATTAAATTATGCAAATACTCTCATAAATTGACAAAAGTTTATCATTCGAATGCAATTTTCCAAATAAAACCTTTAGAAGAGTTACTGACAAAAGAGTATTGAATAGTTTGGAACCCCAACAGACCTGAGAGGAAAAGAGAGTTTCTTCGCAGCACTCGTTCGGCTAAAGTCTGTTTCACTTCCAATACATTCATATTTTAAAACGTGGGAAACACTACCGAAACTCCTGTGCCGTTCAATTTGCTTTAATATTTAATCAGAAAAATTATTCATCAATGTAAGAATTGCAAAAGACACTGTGATTAAAATTGGTTATACTGTACTATACATTTAAATAATTGTATATTAAAATATTTTATACTACATAGCATCAGAAATAGAGTCGATTTTACAATTACAATAATATGATAAATAATATTTAAATCTTTTTTTTATTAAAATAATTATTCAAAACAATGTTTGTTGTAATAAAATACAGATTTATGTTTAATATCATATAAGTGATATTATATCACATAAATCATCAAATAATTATCAAATAACAATTATCAGATAAATTATACAGTATGTATTAAATTAATTTCATACATCGTATTTTTTAACTACAAATTCTTTTAGTACAAAGTTTTCTAATGTTGAGAATAAATATAATAAATACTTTTCAAATGCTAAAAACTAGAATTTAATTAAATTTTTAAATTATTATTAGTTATTAATACAGTAACTTAACTTTATCTAAATTTATCTCAACTTCTGTCTACAGTTGGTTGGAATACAGTTGAAATAAATGTATCTTGCAAAAATGTGATATGCTTTTTCATCAATATTTTTTAAACAATTTTTTTTCAAATATTGGTTGAATTGAATTGAATTTCTAATAATTTAATGCTATATAATATATAGTATACATAATTGAAAATTCAATAAATATAAACGATAAATGAGATTTGAAAAAGCGATTCAACATTAGCTCTCAAATCGCAAACTTTTCAATTGAATCCTTGGAAGTGATTGCAGACCTTTTCAAGACTAGAGAATATGGTTTCGAATAGCACTCAAAATATCGAACGACTCGAATGGCAAACAATAACAACAAAATAGTCTTTTTGTTCGCATATATGGCAGTAAAAGGCGAGCTCTCAGTCACTACTCAGACATCGGTTTTCAATATTTATACCAATATTTAAAAATAAGAATAAATTTCGATTTGAATGTCGTCTTATGCCTACAATTGTCAAAGAAAAGTAAGAAGTAATTTGAGATTTAGATTTATGTCTCTTATTATGCATTAAGTGTTGAATAACTTTTATAAACTTTTATCACTTCAACGATTAGTACAGTATTTATCAAATTTCAGATATAGAACAAATAATTAAATATTTATAAAAATTAAAAATCTAATAAAATTTTTAATGACTACAACTAGAAATTTATTTGAAAGATATTTAGAAGCAAACTAGGCAGTTTTTTATATTAAACAAATATTAGACAATAATAGAGCTTGGGCACCAGTTCGGCGACACGTGTCGGCGCTATGTTTAGGCAGAATTGAAATCCGAAAACAAGTCGACGAAAATGGAGAAGAATTGAAATATAAACATAATATAGAACTCATATTATAATATATTCTGTTTATTCAGTCGTCATTCAGAATAAATTTTATATTGAATTTAGTTTTTGGAAACTTTTTACACAAACTATAGTCAAAATGAGAAAAAAACGAGAAAACTATTTAACATAATTAGAAGTCTTCCCATGAATTGTAGACAACAATAGGGATGAGATTTTGAGCCAATTATTTGCATTAAAGCAGAACAAAATTGAAAGAAATTGAGAAAAAACAGTCTCTTATTGAAAAGTTTATGTTTTGACTTTTGACGACTCAATTCAATTGTGAATATAATATCAAAATTGGCGGTAATTCTTCAGACTTTTCTTATTCCCATGTCGTGTCAGTGTATATACTGTTATAATACAATATTTTTTTCTAAGTTTGGATCAATTTTTTGAACCGAGAAATCGTTTTTTAGTAATTTGCCTACAGTTCCAAAGTCAGAGTCAGAGCTGAAGTAATTGTCGATCAGAACAGAGAACTGCTACTGCTGCTACTACTGGTGCTCCAACTCTATGTACTGCTTAGACGTGATTCCCGATCATTGATCACAAGTTGAGCCCCTCTTCACTTTAACATAAGATCGAGAATCAGTATTTGCGCCAATAATTCCTAAATTATAGTTAATCTCACAAATAGTAGATATAATTATATGATTATTATTGTAATAATAGAAACGCCGGCAGTCGTACACAATTGAAAACTTGTTTTTCTTAATATATTTCTGTTGAGAAGTGATATAAGTTTCTAACAAAAAGTCTTCTATTAGTTAATTCAAAACAATTTTAAATCCATAAATCTATGTCTCAATAAATTCAATAAAAAAAGTTTAGAATTTTGACGTTCAGAGCTTACAAAGTAGGAAAATAGCAAGTAACAATGTTGAGTTGAAAATAAGATAAATCTAATTTTTAATATTTTTATTTAAAAATTTGTTGAATAAAAGATTTAAAATATTTGATAGAAATGTAAATCCGTAGAACTCGTAAAGAATATCGAATACTTAGAGAATGTGTTGAATACGTACTGTCCTGTCCTGTGCTGTCATACAATATGTGAGGAATGAGAGAAAGAGGGGTTTGTTATCCAAACATCTTTCGGCAATTTGTCAACCATTTAACGTCTCAATAAACGCAACGATCAATGTCTGCAATACTTATCCGAAATGGCATAACAGGTGGGTATGAGTCGAGTCGGTCAGAGGTCAAGTAAACGGTAGGGTTTGTTCGCTCTCTCCATATATTGTGATTGTATTCGAGTAAAGGCCAACTAAGCAGAACTCTGGCAGATCTGGTGCACCTCTTCGAAGGCGTGACAATTGGATATCAGAATTGATACATTGGGTCCAAATATTTGCTTACATTACCTGACATACAGTGCCAACAATGTATACACGATTATGGAGTGCTTTACTGTTGGATAATAGTGAACCGATTCACTCAATTGTTGCCGAAATGCAAATAAAATATAACTTTAAGTTAAAATTGTTGCGCATTATTAGCAAATAAGCCGATAAATGATTGCCTTTCAAACTATTGTTACCAAATATAACGAATCGCCTAATTCTCAACTCAACTCAACTCAACCTGTTGTTCGGCTAATGCCAGGTGTAGTCAATGATATATATCAGACATACAGTAACAACAAAACTATTGCTTTATTAGCAACAAAATAATGATAAAAATCAATTATTATTTTGATTTTCCTCAATAACAAAAAAAAACTATTTTGAACTCATTTTTTATATTTAAGAAATTTATTTAAGAAAAAATTGATTAATGAAAGGCTGAAACTTATATTCACTAAATCGATGTGATTCAGCAGAGGTTAACAATATTTATAACCCATTATATAATTTATAATTTTTCTATTAACTATCAAAAAGTTTTGTTTTGTTTTGTTTTCCTTTCCTTTTTATTTTGAAATTTATTTTCTATTCGCTGTTTAATGGCTTGAAATGTTAGGAATAATCAATATTTCAAATAAAACAAAAAATCAGATAAAACATAAATTTAATTGAAAAAACTGATGATTTTAATTAAAAAAAATTCAAATCAATTTATACAATTGGATCAAAAGTTAATAAATAAAATTAATGTTTATGTAAAATATTAGTTAACTTTTTAACTATAACCGCATTTATGTAATCCTAAACAAAAATATCATTTGATTACACAAAAGAACTAATCAATAGTAATCTCAGTTTTAAAATCCATTAGAAATGCATAAAAATTCAAATATAAAACCGAGAAATACATGCATTAAAAAAAAGGCAATTCTCGGTCTTTTCACAATTGCTTTGGTTTTGATATTTTGAGTCAATTCATTGTCTAACTATAAAATTGAAAAAATAATCTTTAATTAATAAATGAGTAAAACTAAGAGTCAATATTGTGTAATAAAATGATATAATTTGTCTATAATTCGATATAATTTTAATTATTTAATCGAAATCTGCATTCAGTTGTAAATATTTAAAACCTAAAACTTATTTAATATAATAAAGAAGAGAAATCATAAATTAGTACAATATTTGCAATTTAATGATTAGATCATGAATTGGTTGGAATGTGAAAACCTATGATATAAACAATGGCACAAAAGTTAAGGCCATTTAAGTACTTAGAAATTATTTTCAATTCACATTATATATTAATTATTAATTAATCAATTTGTTGCGCATTTATCACAAATTACTAGAAAATCCAAAAACTAATTGGAAGTAAAGTTCAATTTGAAAGCCTCGGACGGATCCAAACTCTTGAATGAGTTGTTTTGGCTCTGGAGTTGTTTTCATTACAAAATAAGTATTTATTTAAACTAAAAATTTATTATTTCTTAATTTGATTGCATGTTATTCGAGGTTTTGCATCAAAATTGAGAGTTCGCGGAAAGAACGGCCGAGTTTGCCCTGGAGTGTCTGTCGCTTCAGTATGAAGGCCCGCACTGACAGCAAGTGATTGTAACAACTCATACACTTATTGTATCTGAAAGAAGCAAGTTCAAAATTGTCAAAATTTAATAATAAATTATTATTATTGTATGTTTAGAGTAAACACTGAAATATTTTTATGCATAAGAAGATATGTCGCAAATGTCGATATGTTTGTGCGCACGTGTAGGCCCGGCATAGCTCACTGCTATTGCACTGGCAGACCAACACAAATACCCGAATGAAAGCGAAATTTTCAAATGTTTTGTATTATTTGCAAAATAATAAAAGAAAGAGAGAAAACGATTTGTTCGGAAATCGTAAAGAAATTCGTTAGTGAATCAAAAAACGGGAATATTTTCAACAGAAAATCACATTTTATAGCATTCCTAAGATTTTTTGCTCAGAAAACCTCATAATTTAAAAAAGAATTTTTATTGAATTGACTTAAGTATTGCTCTAAATATAACAAAAATGTAAATAAAAAACAGTTTCGAGAGTAAACGAAACCTCATTTAAACTAAACAGTAACTCAAGAATAATACTCTTCTTTATAATTATTTTGGGAAACAATATGCAGTTAAGAGTTGGAAGAGTTCTAAACTATTGTGAATTAGTTCTGGTCTGAGAAAGAAATATTTAAAACAAATTCGCTTTCAATTCCAGACGTAATAACCAAATATATAACAATCGTTTGGCGCCGAAAAACTTGGCCAAACATCTGATAATTACAATTCGCACAATAATTAGTGGTTGAGAATGAGAATTGTGGTCAACACTAAACTGTATTGAAAACTATAAAACGAACCAAACATTGATTTATATGAGAGTTGTGTAAAACAAACAAAATATATGTGTTTTGAGAGAAGAGGAGAAGAGGTTTTGAGAGGAACTGAAAATCAATGATTAAAAAGCAGAGAAAATAAATTCGAGTTAAGTATTGCTATAAAAATATAGTTAAGCACCGAATGAAGTACTGAAGCACTGAAACACTGAAACTACCGTAAGTTCAGATGTAATGCAGGAATAAAACAGCGAACGTATGTTAGGCTAAAATTAAAATGTTATGAATCACTGGAAGAAATTCCGAATAAAATATATGATTATATATTTCGGTTATGGTTAGAGTGTTTGCACCCTTTTATCTGCCGGTTCTCTACTGCGCGCATAAATACATAAAAGACGAGACGAATGCGGGTTTGTCTTAAAGCCTTAATTTCTAGCTATAAATCTTGTGGTGAACACATCCGAACACATCCGAACACATTTGATACCTTCACTACCAGTGCTCTCGGAATTTACAGCAATAATAATAACTAAAATTCATTTATTTAATAATAAGTTTGGAGTAATAGAAGATAATTGTAGTCTTGAATCAGTCGTTCAGATCGAGATTCACATTAAGTATATCTATCAAAACACTAAACACTTGAAATCAAATTATTGTGACTGCAGAGAGAGAGAGAGAGAGGGGGGGGGGACGGGGACTGTTTTGGGCACAGGTAGCAGTAATGCCCTATTAATGAGCCAACAAAGACCACTAATGTTTGAATTAAAACTAATTAGAATTGGGAATCGCAACACATATTTGAAGAAAGAAGAAGAAAACATAAATTCAAAGATTGATAACCAATACCTCTCTTCCCTGGAAATATCGACTCCTATTCCTGGCGGCGCTGTTATGTTGGTTTTGATGGTCGGTGCGAATTGCTTCAGTATCAATTTAAGCGCTGCACAACCTACAGACATGTAGCTAAGATTACAACAAAAATAAGAGACAAACAATAATTAGTTATACAGTATTAGAGTATTACTTATATTACATATTTAAAGTAGTAATCAAATTAAGGGCTTATGCTTTGAAAATGTGAAAACTTTGGGAACGTTTAGAAGCACTGGATAACCGAATTGGAAACCAGTAGAAGACGTTCGACTCAACTCACTAGAAGAGGAACGACAGGGAAGAGGGAAGACAGCGCTTAATAATGAATGATATCATATAATAATGAATTATTTTAATTGTATCTTATGTTACATAAACTTTATGCAACTTAAAGCTCATATAAGTATAAAGTTGAGCCAAAGGTGGGGTCGAGTCAATGCAGACGTTTAGGAACAAGTGTTTTGATACCTCCGGAAATATCTGAAAGCGATTTTGTCTTCAGACCGCCTACTATGAGCTCTATTTATCATTTTATAGCAAATGTTTTGAAGAACTAATATATTGTTGGCAACACTGAACAGAAAAAGAAGCGAAAGAAGTGCTGCAGAGCTCTCCAGCTCTCGATTCATAATAAAGGGCTTTCAATAAAAAGCGTTTTCCACTACAGACTATGTTATTAGTTATAAAATCAGATCTGAATTGTGAGGTGAAAGTGCGAGTTTCGCATATCAATTCGCACAAACTCACCCGGTCTATCAAATTCCATATGGCCTTCCATACGGCCCTTAATTGTAATACTGATTCAACTGTCAACAGCACTGAGAGGAGAGAGCAGGAGAGAGAGAGAGAGCTCCGGCACTACTAAAAGCTCGTAATTATATGGAACCCATAGTTAAATCGAATCATAACCGATGTCCTGCCGTAGCACTACTTTACAATATTTAATACTCTATATTATTAAGTTTTTAAATGTAATTATTCCAAAATTATTGCTTCAATTTTTTCATATTTATATCTTAGAAAAAAATAACAACAATTTGGAAAAAATATTAATGAATCTATGAATTAATTGGCTTAAAAAGATTTAAATCGCAAAACTCAACTCAACCGCAAATGTTTATAAGTTTGTTAAACCCTTACAACCCTTTTAACTAAAGTATAAGAATAAGAATAAAATTATTGATAAATTGATGTCATTTATTATATTTGATATTAAAACACATTAAGAGTAATACATATTTGCATTTGAATGTATGCGCACAACAACACACCCGCAAGAGATACTGTCGACTGATTTATCGCCGTTCACCTCAACCCATAATTTGTTTGAAATAATTGCCGCAATTTTCTTCATCTAAGTACCAGAGCTAGTGCTCTACCATCGGATCCCCTAAACCTGACATTAGATAAAGAAGAGCCAAAACACAAAAAACAAACGATCAGAACATCATTTTAAGCGATATTCTTATGATCATAGCTTTAGATATCTAATAAGAAATGGCGAAAAATAAAAGCAAAAAATTCATAAAAATATTTGTGAAAACTTGAAATATTGATGTAGTGTTTGCGCCCGTTTGGGCACTAACAGCAAAGACATGTTTGGCCATTGTTTGGGACCAATGTGCGTGAGAAAGGTATAGCTCAGTTACACTTTTTCGACTAACTTTGCAAGTTTAAAAAGTTATGCAAAACTGAGTCTCAAATCAGATCAGAGTATTTAACAATCAAAATGAGAAGATTTATGGATTTTATGGATAGTTTCAGTTATTTTGCCTCTAAGTTAGGCCATTGCGAGTCAGCTCTTTGTTACGGGTGACTACTTTTCTTTCAATACATAACTGGGAGGTCTATTGCACATAATTGTTCGCAAACGGACAACTCTATGCACTCTATCCTCCATTCCTCCCGATCTTTATTTCTCCCATTTTTGCCATATATTATACTATTTTTATTATACATATTGTACTCAAAATATTATTGTAAAATATATTATAAGTTATTGTAAAGTATTTTAGCAGTTCTGGAGCCATAAACAGGTAAAAGATCTCAATTTGACAATACAATCGCCAACAGAGTCAGCAGCCAAGTCACAGGAGCACAGGCAGGACTTTGTCAAAAGCAATTCCAACTAACTTGTCAGCTGTCACTGTCAGCTAAAAATGTCGAATTATAGCCTATATTATCAATTAATACATATATACTGTAGCATAATGTATACTGTATTCTACTTCTCATTTACCCCCAATGCAAATGTTTCGAAATTCAATAAAAAAAATTAATTAAAACAAATAAATTCTCGAATTAGTACAGATCGTAATCATTAACACAAAAACAGATCATAATATTGTGTTTAAATTTTGGTTTCAATTAATAGAGAAATAAATCATTTAATCATTAATATTGATTTAAACGTATTTTTTTGAACTAAAATCAAATCGATATTTAAAACAAATATTCATAAATCCAAATAAGGCTATGATTTGATTTGAAAACATTTCGTTAATTGGATTTTGAACGCATAAACTCTGAGCAAAAACTATTTTTCAATAAATTGTATAAATTATAAAATTTTAAGTTAACAAAAACTAACATGTTAATTATTTAGAGTTCAAGCATAACTTGTTGATTCATAAAAACTGATTTCTATCAATATTAGCAAATATTCAATACAACAAATCATTTAATATTTTACAAGTCTTTAATTTAAATTCAAAATAAATCAAACGAATGGTTTGTCACAGTTTTAACTCATAAATTATATTAAAATAATACAATAATTTAAAGCAAATTCGTGTCAAATCATATAAATTTTAGGTTAATTACCGGTAGAGCAATAAATTATTCTAACAATAGATTAAAATACTAATCAAAAACTAAATCCAAGTTTTAAAAACAGATTGTGAGCCAAAAAATTGTGATTTTAATTCGTTTATTATTTAAAGCAATTTATAATTTTAGTTTTTGCAAAATAAACGAATTAAAAGTAGTTTGGTAATAAAAAATAAATGTCATGTTTAACAGTTTTCAGATAACTATTTCTAAGCCTCAAACTATAAGTTTATTAGTTTTTAAATATTCGAAAATCTGTCGACTATTTGGGTATAATTTTCAATCATTTGCATATATATTGATCTAATATTAAACTTATATTCACAAGAATTGCTTTTTTAAAAAACTAGTTTGAAAACTTTGAACAAATAATTACCAGTTCTTAAAAACTTAATAAAAAATGTATACTTTAGTCAGAGTTAGTCAAACATTTGACTTAAACTGGAAGAGACATCTTCTGGAAGCAAATTCAGTATAAAAACAGAACTGTTTTAAAAATCGACCGCAAATATGATATTAACAGGATAAATAAATCATATCAAGTTATAAGCATGCTAAATTACAAGCTTTAAGGTTTGACTCAATTTTTATATTATATATTATAATATTGTTCATTATATAAGTTAAATGAATCAATGCCAAATATATAAATGAAACTTTTTGATTTCATATAAAATAATAAATTTCAAATAATAGCTTGGTCAAACAAACAGAATACTGTATATACTTAATGTAAATTTAGTTTTAAATAAAAGTTTTCCAAATTCAAAGTTCAAGCTTGAGATGAGATTACAATTATATTATATTAAGATTAATAACAATTTAATACAAACCTCTCGTATTTGCTCTGAAGAAGGTCTTGAATACATGGAAGAAGGATCTGACAAATATCTAGAGTCCAAACGGGTCTGAGATATAAATACAATATTAATAAAAGTATTGTACAAAAGTGTTGTGTATATACAGTTAGTTTCAGAAATATGTAGCCAAAAACGAAGTAGTAGAATAATGCGCACTCTGGCGCAACTTTATTTACGGCTATGAAAATCCGCCATTAA
>JAQFXP010003210.1:0-13047 GCA_034693685.1 Belba bartosi | reverse complement strand
ACTCCGAAGTTAGTGTTGGTACAATTTCCATCTAGTGGTGGATGATAATCTTCACAAGATAAGGAATTATTATCTGAAAACCAAATTTTAATATCAATAGTTTATCACCATATTCCTCTTGGTTAAATATTTGATAAGGTTGTAAAATGTTAATTTTAACATAAGTATCAAATTGCAATCGTTTTACGCATTTCAATATTAATAAATTGTAAAATAATTTTAAACTAGTATAGATTTAAATAAATGGATGATTTAAAATATTGTTCACTTTTTAATAAATATAACGACAAAAATGAAATTTAAAAAATTAGCAAAGTTTGCGTTTTTTTGTTAAATGAAGCGCTAGTTGTAGCAAAAAATATTAATTATAATGAAAATCATAATGACATTAATATTAATACTAATAATGACAACGTTTTTCATTTTACAAACACCGGTTATAAAAGTTTAAAAATATTTAGAGGAAAGAATGTTTTTGATTTCGCATACGGATCAAGCATAGATAATCTAAAATTAGACTTTATAATTTTGGTACTCACAAGTACTGAAATTTATGGCTGGGGTCAAAATAAACATCGACAGGTATATAGTATTAATACAAGTTTTTAATTTATCTAAATTGTATAAAATTTTAAAACTATTATTTTAAATAAAATATTATGATAAAGCATTTTTTGTTTGTTTTAAATTATACCAAACAAATTCAAAATGTCCTGAATGTTTTTATAAATTTCTATAAAGTTTTAATTCTATTAAAATACTCATCCATATCTAATTACCTTATTCAAAATTTTAACTTAACTTATGGTTAACTTCTATATCCGACTTCCATACTTGACTTCCATACCCAATTTTTATAGAAGATTTCCATTCTTGAATTCTATGCTCGACATTCATTCCAGAGTAGCCAAACATTTAATTTTTTCTTAGGTTAAATTTTTTTAAATTATTAAATATTAAAAAATATATAAGGGTTTTCTCTTTGCATTTTAAAGAAAAAACATAAAATTTTGTGTTTGTCCAGGGCAAAAAATTTCAAAAGTTGGCCACCTTGATCCTCAGGTATAAAATTTGGATTTAAATGTCAAAAATATAATTCTTATATAGTAGTTGGGTATAGAAATCTGTTATAGAATTTAAATATAAAAATCAGGTATAAAAGTTGAGTAAGTAAATCGAGTTTGGGTAAATAAATAAAGTAACATTTTTTCCTTGACAAACTAATTTAATCGCATTTTTCTTGGAAACTCATTCAACATCTATGGCAGAGCTCTGTTAGTTAATAATAATTTTTTTTAATTAGATGTTATCTTAATTATAGATATCAATATTAGATGCAGGCGACGTATTGGAACCAAAACGAATAATTCCATTTTCGAAATCATTTATTAAAATAGTTAAAGATATATTTACAGGCATAAATGTTGAATACACAAAGATTTCTTGCGTCTACGGCCATAGCATAACACTTACATTAGACAATTGTTTAACATTATATAACAGTAATTCCCATGGAAAAATTGGTAATGGCAATAAAAATCCAATAAATGCACCTTATAGACTTAATTTTAACAAATTATTAAGTCAATATAATAAAACTAAAAACGAAGATGACGATATAGTTGCAAACCAAAACAAAATTACTTTGGTAGCATGCAGCTTCAATAATTCTTATGTTATGCTTAAAAATGGAGATGTTTACGGATAAGGCGATAATAGCACTGGCCAAATGGGTAAAGTGCATCTTAATAATTACGTTAAACCACATTTAATTTATTGTCAAATAAAGCAATTAGTCGCTATACGTAATTATGCATTAGCATTATCCGATAATGGGACTTTATTTGGCCAAGGTGATAATAAGTTTGAACAAATAGGAAATTATATTGAAAAAAAAGAATGAAGAGTATGATCTTAATACATTTTCGAGAAATAATTGGCAAATATTAATTAGTTAAATCAAAACAGACGTTTAATAACTTCACTCCAACCCTCAAATATTTAATATTAATAACTTTAGAATAAAACAGAATATTAAGTAACTATTTACTAAAATATAAACCTCTAAGTAAAATATGCATAGAATTTAACACACATGCCATTTATGTTTTAAAATTAACAAACATAAATGTTTCTAATAAATCTCAAGAATTTCCTACAATTGCCAGCCACCTTCGGTGCCTGGCATCGCATAGAAATAATCCACACAATTGACCGCCGGACTTCGTCGTCTGGCAATGCATAGAAATAATACTTAAAATTGCCAGCCGCCTTCGGCGTATGGCAAACTATAAAAACAATTCATACACATTCTAGATTATATATTTTATTTATTTTGTGAAACCTTTAAATTAGACTCACCGATTTGCAATAAATACATTTATATCCCTAGTAATATATAAAGATTTGCAATAGTAGTGCTATTTGCTATTAGACGACAGCTAAATTTTAAAAATCCTACTACGCTGACTGATAATTCACAATTTAATTAATTTGTTTATAATCAGTTTGTCTTAATTCACGCGCTTTCCTTAATAATATAGCTAATATTCAAAATTCAGCAGTAATAAAGGGAAAGTGTATTAAATAATTTTAACCTTAAATATTTTCAAAATCCCGTTGCTATTAAAAATATCATACCGTACCATTACCAATGACAATCCTATTGTAAATAAAAAAAATTAGTATCAATAGTTATTATATTCTACCATAGCCAAAATCTCGTTGTTAATAAAAAGAAATAATACCAGTACCATCACCAATGACAATCCCATTGCAAATAAAGAAAAATGGTTTTATTATTTATTATTTTCTATCATACACAAAATATTATTGCTAATAAACAAAAATTATAAAGGTACTATCACCAGTGACAATCCCATTGCAAATAAAGAGAAAAGAGATAACAAATTATTATATTCTACCAACTCCAAAATCGCGTTGTTAATAAAAAAAAATATACCAGTACCATCACTAATAACAATCCCATTGCAAATATAGAAAAAAAATTTCCCCGTTATTAATAAAAAAAACCTCAAACTATTCTCGTTATAATAATAAAGACTGAAAAATTTCCCTTTGCAAGTAAAGACTTTTTATTTTTCTTCGCTATTAATAAAAGATTTCAAACTTTCTCGTTATTATAAAACAACTTAAGACTCTCCTCGTTGTACATAAAAGGACTTCCACATTTCCCGCTATTACAATAAAGCTAAGGAATTTTTCCCGTTATTCTAATAAAGCTAAGAAATTTACCCGCTATTATAATAAGACTTTAAATTTTAATAAAATTAAAAAAAAATTTCTTTGTTATTATAATAAACGATTCACCGAAATGTTAAACCTAAAATATTTTCTCTACTACTATAATAAGCGAGAAGCCGCGTGGGGGGGACCACATTACGAAACTATATATACATTTCTTCGAAATTGTATTAAAAATTTAATAATGCACCATTTGTATTCGATATAAAATTTAAGAATATTGCCACCTGGAACAATTTGTCTATGGGACTGACTACTGATGGCAAGTGTTTTGTTTGGGGTGAATATGGAGCAGTTGAGTTTGCTTTGATTAAAGTTAAAAAACAAAATGATAAAGGCACTCAAGCAAACTTAAGAGAAATACAATCCGAACATCCTGGAACTAGCATTGAAGAAAATAGCGAAAAAACAGAAAATGGAGAAAATATAGAAAATAAATAAAATGACAAAAATTTCGAAAAAAAATTAACAAAAAAACAAAAAATTAAAGAAATAATTGAAAATAATAAACCCGAATACCAAAAAATGAACCTGACATTAAAGAAACCGAGAGAAGTTAAATGTAAATCATTATTGAAAATTATTGCAAAACGTTTTAATCAAACGTATTTTACTATTGATTTCGGAGCCAACAAACTGTCCAATAATTACCGAACTGATGATGAAAATAATTTAATTGACCGATCTAATTTTATCGTTATTGTTTATGGAGAGGAAAAAATTCCTGAGAAAAAAGTTGAACCTGCTGCTCAAATTAATGAAAAATTGGCAAAATTAAAAAAGGATAAAAATAATCTAGATGAAAAATTAAAAAGGTTTGATAAACGGCTAATTAAAGTGTTGAAAAAGAAATAAGTATTTCAGAAAATTTACATTGGCAATAAATCGAAATATGCAGTGATTGATAGATTAACAATTTCTCATGTGGATGAGTTTAAAATTAGTGACATTAATCAAACAGGAACAGCTGGTGCGAACACAACTAATTAACACAATTGGTTTAGATATTATTTCAATAAATTAAATTAAATACAAATGTGCAATTTATTTTTAATATTAACTCAAATTAAAATATATAAAAATTTGTAAAAGTTTAACCAAAAAATATTATAAATTTATAATTTTTTAAAAGTATTTTTTAATTTAAATTATTTATTAAACATTTTAAATTGCCCCAATAGTAGTTAAACCAATAAGTAAACAAAATAACATTTAAATATAATATGCTTTAGCATTGATTTTGTCAAAGTAAGATTAGCAGAATTATAAAGTATAATTTTCATCATAAATAAACAAAGTTATATAAAATATGTATTATGTTTGATTATTTGGTTTTATTAAAAAATACATACAATAAGTTAAACATGATAGTAATACAATAAAAATATAATTTAGCAACGAGTCTATTTATACATGTATATATATAATAAAATATAAATAATAACTTATATATTAGAATATTATAGTAATTTAATTAGGCAACCATGTTTAACATTTAAAATTTTATTATTTTTAAAAAAATAAGTAGCTAATTTAATGTTTCTAACACAATTTGTAAACCGGATTTAGGTTAGCCGTTATTTATATAAACTAATTGGAAAATTGTACTTGTTCACTAGCAATTGACTCATTCTGCGAATTATAGATTTAAAAAATTTTTGTTCAATTTACGCACATGACTATTTAAACTATATTTAAAACTTATTTCTAATTACATTTCATATGTTATACTTTTGTTGTACTATTGTATTTCCATCACAGACCAGACGCAACATTAAACATTTTTGCTTATATTTGCGACTAATTAACTGTTGCTTTAGTTGTAATTCAACCTAATTAAGTAATTATTAATTAAATTGTTATTTAATTATTTTTAATTTGATCAAACAAATAAATGCGCGCGCGATACATCTCAATTATTCGATCACTAAACACCTATTTGTTTTTTTAAATGTGGTTATTTGTATTATAAAATGTTTGTATTTGGTCTCAAGAATACTAATATTTTTCTGCGGCTTTTTCTCTTTTTAAAAAAGAAACAAATTATTTGTAAACAAAATTTAATTAATTAATTTTATAAATTTTACATGTAATTATATGTTTTCTAAATAAACAATTTAATAAAATAATAAATTTAAATAAGCATAAGTTTATTCAAGCTCACAATTATAAAAAAAAATAAATTTAAAATTATTTGTAAAATACAATTTATGAAGCAATTGTTAAGTTATTTGATTATACTTAAAACTGCTTATTAACTTTATAATTTTATATACTTTGATATTATGTTGTTTTATAATTTTATTTAATCTAATCATTACTAACTTAATATATATAATTAAATTATGCATATGTTTCCATTAATATAATTTGTTTAAAACTGATATTCAATTGACGCATATTGATGTCAAAGGAAACGGTAATTTATATAATATTATATAAAATTGATGTTTAAAACTAAGTTTTCAAATAAATTATTTGATTTTATAAATATTAATTTGAATTAGTTTTTAAAAAGAACAGACTTTACATAAATTTTCATTAATATTAAATCAAGAATGTTTCAAAAATTAATTGTAATTATGTTAATTTTAATTATATCAATAGGTAAGTTTTTGTATTTTTTATAATTATTTAAATAAATAGATATTAATTTTTATTTTTAATAATTTATATAAAAGTTTTAAATTTTTTCTATTAAATATCAATATTTATATATAATATTCATAAAAATTAGCATTATTGTATTTATTTTAGTATTTTTCAATTTTAATAAAATAAAATATATTTTTAATTAGTTGCTGTTAACGCAATCCCAAAAAGGTTTCGAAAAGGGCACACGTCTCCTCCAAATACGGTATTAATACAACCGGACGATAAAAAATAAATAAATGTTGTTAGTTAAAATTTTATTAATTAATAAATTTTCAAATAATAATGATACATGTTAAATAAATTAATTAACTTTTGAAATGTTTTCTAATATAAAATTTTAATTAATATATATTTTTATCAAATATATTGTTCTGAATTTTCTCAACTTAATATTATTAATACTAAACTGTTATTAATGTAATGAAAACAAAATAAAAAGAAATAAAATTACACATAAATATTTTTTAATTTAATTTTTAATATTTTTGTAAAATTCGTTTATTTCACTTGTGAGCATTACATTGAGTGCTAGTGATAGGCATTGTAGTGATTTGTAAATGTATTTTTAGTGGTGATATTTTTAGGGATGCACCAATAAATTTATTGTTTATAAAACAATTTATATTAATTTAAATAATTAGTTTATTCAATGTTTATTATATCAAATTATTTAATATATATATTAAATTTATTAATGAATGAAAACTCGTTTTAGTTATGACCAATGTTGATGCCATTTCATATTGCAATTTATTTTTATACTATTTGCTAAACATATAAAAACAATATAATATTGGAACGTTTTTCGCCCTCCGGACCCAAACTCGCGTATCGTCACAACAGCAACCGGTTAGTCTAGTCTCGCCTCGACTCGTCTGGTCTCGCCTTGACTCGTCTGGTCTCGCCTCAACTCGTCTGGTCTCGCCTCGACTCGTCTGGTCTCGCCTCGACTCGTCTGGTCTCGCCTCGACTCGTCTGGTCTCGCCTCGACTCGTCTGGTTTTGCCTCGACTCGTCTGGTCTCGACTCGTCTGGTCTCGACTCGTCTCGACTCGTCTTGTCTGTTTGGTTCTCGTCTCTATTCGTCACGTCTCGTTTCGTCTGTTTTCGTCTCGACTCGTTTGATCTTGTTTCGTCTCGTATAATCTCGTGTCGTCTCGTCTGTTCGCTCACTGGGTCCGGTTTCTGTCCAACGTTTTTGGTACTACCCGTTCCCGGTTATGTGTCCCTGTGGTCCCTTCTCAAGATTCGTACTGCGATCCACACTTTGAAGCCACAGCGGTTAATGTTAGTGGTAAGGTGCGTCCGTAGGCCACAGCGTCTGATTTAAAATCTGAAAAGAGATTAAAACCACAACAGGTCCGGCCGTTACTTACAAACGGTCGGCCAACACAATCCGAAGACTCACTTTCCTCGGCGGCGCGCACGGACCCCTCGGCCCGGCGCCCGCTAATACACAAAACTGTGACTTATAAAAAAAAATCTTGAACAAAACTTATTTAAATGCTTTTATTAAACCAAAATCAAAGAACAACTACAAAAGTAATACAAAGTATATTTTAAGACACAGGAGAGATGCGACTACCTCGGCTTGTCCTCAAAACTCGAATGAATCAAAACTTCAAACTTTTTTTAATTAAAACTTGTCGATTAATGCTGCCGCGCAGCTTGCTCTGCGTCTTATGCAACTCCTGCTTCTCTCTGATTGTTTCAGATTATTGCTACAATTTGCACACAAGCACTTTATTAGCTAGTCATTTGAGTACTGCTCTACGCCTACAGTATCGTGTGCAAAATTAACGCTTGAGGCAATTGCGTCATACATTTCTGCAATCACGTCGTCTATCCATTATAGTGTCAAATACAAACTTAATTAAAATAATAATAATAAAAATAATAATAATAATTATAATAATAATAATAAGAACAATTATACGAATAATAATAATAATAAAGCACATACAAAACCTATCAAGAACTCACTGACCAATTGTTACAATTAGAGGCAATTAGTACCTATTCAAAATTATTCGTTTGAACTATAACATTATATAAATTCAATAACTCATCACCAAAAACAATAATTATGACTCAAATATACATGTATCACCAGATAACAATCACTGACAGGATTTACGGTTTACCACATTTAGTGACTGTTCAATAAAACACATGATTGTAAACAAATACTGTTTATCGACAGGATTTACGGTTCTCCACATCTAACAAACTAATACTTGTAAACAATTAGCCCTCATTGACAGGTTTTACAATTTACCACATTCAATAAGCGCTAAACAATATATAGGCAAAAAAGGATAATTGACAGGATTTACGGTTCACCACATTAAATATATCTTTATATGCTACATTATTATGTGATATTATACAAATAAATTAAATTCCGCAAAACATATACATATTTATAATGCTGTTTATTAATGATACATAAGTGTTGTAATGTGTCGCAATAATTGATCAATATATATGAATAATTTAAGTAGAGTGCAAATATTTTCGAAATAATCCTCACATGTCCAATAATGCAGACTTCAAATTACTCGAATACTTTCACAAATCTGCAGCGGCCACTGGTTGCCAAACATAAATTTTTCAAATATATTGTTTTTTATGCTTAATAAATAATTAAAAATTAAAAAATATTTTGATTTCTTATCGTTTAATCAATTATAACATAATTGAAACATAATTAGGATTCGAAATGTATGTTCAAATGGGAGCTAAAGCAAAAAATAGTTAACAGACCGGATTTAAAAATAATTATAAAATATTAAGAATAATAATTAAAATTATTATTTATAAAAATTTTTTTACAATAATATCGTATGCAAATTTTAAATATTTCATTATAAACTATATTAATTAGATTAATTTTATCTGTGTTTTGATTTTCATAAAATTATTTTAATATTTATTTGAGCCACTCCTACAAAACCCATTACATCTGATGATTCAACAGAGGCTTTAACATACATTAATTATTGGTAGATGATAACCAAGCAGTCGAAACGCGGCGGCATTAAGTAAGTTGATTTATTGCTGTGGCATAAATGGTTGCACCCTTTAGGGAGTTTGCCGTAAAGTAGTTAGACATCAAGTGGTTAGACATCAAGTGGTTAGACATCAAGTGGTTATACATTAGATACAATTTCACACAATGTTAAATATAACAAAAACACTTTATGAAAATTTAATTACAAAAACACTACATATTAACAGTTGAGCAATTGTAATTGAAGTAAAAAGAAAGCATACAAATTTCAAATAAAAAAGCAAATCAGTGGTAAAAAGGAATTAAGAGAATGTAAAGTAAAGTCCAAAATTATTAAGACTAAATTTAAAGTTTTTATTTTATTAATAATTTTTTTATTTTATAATTAATTATTAAAATTCAAAAAGCGCTGAAAAATGCAATTTAAGATCTATTCAACTATATATCACATGATATTGTTATTTATAAACAAATAATTGCAAAACAATACAAAACAAATACATGTGATGTCTAACCTCGACGGCCGAAATACACTTCTTTGGATATGGAATAAGGGTCACACAGATCTAGAATATCTGATAAATGCGACAGGTAAATCTCGGGCAACTGTTTACCGAACGATTGCTAAAATCAAAAGTGGAATGAGTATTAAACAAAAACCAGGCGCCGGTCAACCACTCATTCTCAAAAGCAATGATCGAAAACGTGTCACACAGTTGGCTCATCAAAACCCATTAACATTGCAGAGGAGGCAAGCCGAAGAGGAAGCCTTAGAGCTTCTCTGCAAACAATAATGAGATTCCTTCGTTGATCGGGATATTTAAAATAGACGTCTCGAGTAATCACAAAACTAACGCCTCAACACATGCAGAAACGGGTGGAGTGGTGCTTGGCTAACAGAAATCGGGACTCGAGAACAGTGGTATTTACAGATGAAAATTATTTTCAACTGTATTGCTGCAAAGTGAAGATGTGGGGTAAAACGCGGCCTCAGAAACAAGCGCCGAAACATGGACCGACAATTATGGTTTGGGGCGCCATCTGTGTGCGCGGACAATCGACAATATTGCTAATAAAAACGGCAATAAATGCCAACAAATATCAAGACATTCTTGAAAAAAATATGAAAAGTGTTGAAATACTTTATCCCGACGGCTTCATATTTCAACAAGACAATGCGAGCGCACACAGCCAGATTTACAAAAGAGTGGTTTACGGCCCATGGCTATGACGTTATTGACTAAGCGGCGTGCTCTCCGGATCTCAATCCAATTGAAAATCTATGGCACCTTTTGAAAGATGCGCTCGAGAAAGAGATCGAGCGCTCAATTGACAATTGGGTCTCAAAAATTGAAAACATTTGGAACCATACAGTCCCTTAATCTCGGGAATCTTTAATTAAATCTATGTCCCGCCGTATTGAAACATGTATTGCGGCCAATGGGGGGAAAATTAATTATTAAATTTATGTGCAATTAAATTAGTCATAATTATATTCAAATTATATGTAATGTTCAATTGAAATAATAAATTATTATTAAATATATTTAAATTTAAACTAGTCTCAATAATTTTGGACTATACTTTATGCAATAGTACTGAATATTGTTGAGTCAGTGTTATAGTCAAAGTTAGTGTTAGTCATAATACTGAATAATCAATTTTTAATAAAATTAATATTTAATTAGTAATAAAAATACAAATCAATTAAAGTTGTTAATAATAAATTCAATTTAAGTCATAATTAAGAAATATATAGATTTGAGTTCCTTCTCAATTTAATATTTAAAAATAAATAGTAAAGATTTATAATCTAACAACTGTGTGTAATATTTTTAACTGTGTATTGCTGTATAGTTTACCAGGAGCAAATAAATTAAAAAAAAGTACGTTTTGTTATAATTGTTTATTAAAAACCATAGACGGCAGGCATTTGTACTAATTAATCTTTATAGTTTGTCAGACGTTAAACGCGCCTGGCATTTGCACAAATATTTTAAAAAATTTACCAGACACCAAAATCATCTGGATATTGTATTAATATATTTTAATTTTTGCCAGACGACGAAGGCGCCGGTCAAATTTATAGATTGCTACTAAAAATTGCCAGAAGCTAAAGGCGGTTGGCAATTGTATAGATTGCTATTAAAGTTTTTCAGACTCCGATAACAACAACCAATTTTATAATTTGCTACTAAAATTTGCCAAACGCCGAACCCGGCTTGTTATTTTTCTATTATTTTATTATTTTCTATAAGGTTTACTAAACTCCAACATCTGCTGGTATTTGTATAGATTACTATTAAATCTATAAAGTATGTACTGACCATTCAAACTGTACAGTCGATTAGTGCTAGATTTTAAGTCAACACATTTTCTATTTTTAAATTATATTTATTTTAATTAAAGTCATTTTGTTTTTACAATTATTAGAAATTAATAAAATTTTGATAAGTTATTTGCGTTGAATTTTGTTAAATTTAAACTAAATGAAATGCATATTTTGGAGTTGACGTCGGGCATAATATTGAAAATTTATTTACAAATTTATATTTATTAAAATATGTGCATTAGGGTCTCAAAAGCCTTTCTTACAAACGGACATTAAACTTTTGGTTTCCATACAGAATCCCGAATCACATAATCCCGAATCACATAATCCCGAATCACGAAATCCCGAATCTCAAAATCCCGAATCACGAAATCCCGAATCACATAATCCCGAATCACAAAATCCCGAATCATCGTATTATAAATTGACCAATAGTCAAATCGATATCAGTCAAGTATTATACAGTGACCTATGGTCAAATCAATATCAGCCGAGTATTATACATTGACCTATGGTCAAATCGATATCAGTTGTGTATTATACAGTGACCTATGGTCAAATCAATATCAGCCGAGTATTATAAAGTGACCTATGGTCAAATCGATATCAGTCGAGTATTATACAGTGACTTATGGTCAAATCGATATCAGTCGACTATTATACAGTGACTTATGGTCAAATCGATATCAGTCAATTATTATACAGTGGCATATAGTCAAATCAATATTAGTCGAGTATTATACAGTGACCAATGGTCAAATCGATATCAGTCGTCTATTATACAATGACTCATGGTCAAATCGATATCAGTCAAGTGTTATACAGTAACATATAGTCAAATCAATATTAGTCGAGTATTATACAGTGACCAATGGTCAAATCGATATCAGTCGTCTATTATACAATGACTCATGGTCAAATCGATATCAGTCAAGTATTATACAGTGACCTATGGTCAAATCAATATTAGTCGCGTATTATAAAGTGACATTTAGTCAAATTGTTGTCAGTCGAGTATTATACAGTGAACATTGGTCAAATCGATATCAGTTGAGTATTATACAGTGACCTATGGTCAAATCGATATCAGTCGATTATTATACAGTGACCTATAGTCAAATCGATATCAGTCGAGTATTATACAGTGACTTATGGTCAAATCGATATCAGTCGAGTATTATACAGTGACTTATGGTCAAATCGATATCAGTCAATTATTATACAGTGACATATAGTCAAATCAATATTAGTCGAGTATTATACAGTGACCAATGGTCAAATCGATATCAGTCGTCGATTATACAATGACTCATGGTCAAATCGATATCAGTCAAGTATTATACAGTGACCTATGGTCAAATCAATATTAGTCGCGTATTATAAAGTGACATTTGGTCAAATTGTTATCAGTCGAATATTTTAGATTGACCAATGGTCAAATCGATATTAATCGAGTATTATACAATAGATATCATCAATTTTTTAAGTTTAAATCAAATCTAAACTAAATTAATTATAAAATATATTGTTGATTAAACATATACAGTTTTTACCAAAATTAACTTTCGAGCCTAAACGCAATTTATTCAAAAAAGCTTAATCAAATTAACCTGAAATTTTATTTGCAACTATAGATTAATAAGAACCACAAACTATATTTAGAAAATTTAAAAATTTTAACTTTGTCAATTATAAGACAATAAAATCTGTACAGAAAAATGTACCGTGGTTATAAAAAATTTAAAATATACAAATGGTTTAGTGTTAAAAATAATTAAATACGT
>JAQFXP010003209.1:0-13047 GCA_034693685.1 Belba bartosi | reverse complement strand
CTGACTCCACTCATCCACTTCTGCACCGCTGACTATCAACCGGTTAACACCCGAATAGTCTTGCGGTCACAATATAATAAAACTTTTGGATAATTATGAAATTTATATTAATAAACAAAATGCAGTTAATTATGTTAATTGATAGATTGATGGTACAAATATATTTAAATTTTAATTAATTTTATCATTTAATTTTTTTTTTCAAGAAATAATAATAATTTTTATAATGATATCTTTAGTAACGGTATTACATAATATTTTTATTCATACAGTTCAGCTACATTTTAGTTAACTGTGTTTACATTACAGTTTACTTTAATAAAAAAAATTTTTTTTTTGCAAAAATTACATTATTATTAAATAAATATACATTATATTTAAGATTGAGATTTTTAAATGTATAATTTTTTAACTTAAACTAAATTTTTATAAATTGATTTTGATATATTTGTAATTTATTTATTGTATTTATATAAATGGTAATTATTTTTAAAGAATAATCATTAAAATAATATTTGTTTTTATTATTATATTTATATGTTATTACGTTATAATTATAATATGTATTTTTTTAAATTAAAATTTTTAGCAGATTTTATTTGTTAAATTTAAACAATTTATGCAATTATTATGTATTTAATTTATTTTATAATTAACTCAATTTACTAATTTATTTATTAATATTAGTAATTAAAAAACTAAATTACATTTATTATATAATTTTAATTTAAAAAGTTTAATGAGGCTGGCAAAATAGATTAGACTTAGGAATATTTTAAAAATAATAAATATTAATAGTAATTTAGTTTTAACCTAAAAAACTAAAAATTAAATTTTATGTTTATATTAATTAAATTTATATATATATTTGCAACAATAACTATGAGTTGAAGTGTAGATAAAAGTATAAAATAAAATTTAAATAAAATATTTAAAATTAAATAAGGATAAAACTTAGAATATTTACTATTAGCTATCAAATAAAGAACAAATTATCTTGATTGGTAGGCAACCAATTTTAAAAATATATTGTTTTTAAATTTTAAATAAACATTAAATATCTAATTAACATTTACAATTTTTGAACAAATCTAATAATAAATTTAAATTTTTTATTTAAATTTTATTAGCTTGTTATTTATTTATTATTATTTAATTAATATTTAATTAATTTATTTAATTAATTAATATTTAATTTTGTTATTTATTAGTTTGGAATTAAAATTTATTCATTTATTTAAAATATATACAGTACAGCTCCAGTACTATCTCTTCAAGTTTTCTTTTGTTTTCATTTTTTAAAATTTATATTCGAAAGTAAAAAATCAATTTAATATTCAAAAAATGTTATACAATTATACTTTTAAAAATTTAAATTTTGATATTTATTATTATTATTATTATTATTATTATTATTTTGTTATTTATTATTATCTAGTTTTACTAAATTTAATTTTTAGTGAAAAATATTTTATAAAGTTCTTAAAAAGTTATTGTTTTATATATTAATATTATTATTTGTATATTTAGAAAAATCAAATTTTTTATTTAAAAACCTAAATCAAATTAATGAATAAAATTTATTTATTGTAATACCAAATAAGATAATGTTGAAGTATATTTGATACTATTTTCCAGATTAACATAGTTGACATTTTCATATTTGACATTACCATATTTGACATTTTTAATTTTGACATTATTTTATTTGACATTAATATATTTGTAATCAATATATTTGTTATTATCATATTCGATATTAACATTTTTAACATTACCATAGTTAAAATAAACATATTTGACAATAATATATATTTATTAATGATTATTACTTAAAAATGTTTACAGTTTTATAAATACAATAATTAAATTATGATTATATTAAAGTAATTAATAAAATTAAAATAAATCAGTTATACTATTTATTTTATATTTACCTATGACTTATATACTGTATTTACATTCTTGTACAATATATTTTTGTAATAATTGAATTTTTTACAATAAAATTATTTTATTTTATTTAAGTCTATTTTATTACTTTTTTCGTTAATTTACTAGACAAAGTTGACAGAAATGGAGGTAAACTGTATAAATAAAACAATTTTGTAATATTATTAATAGAGATATCATAATAAAAACCTTATTATATTTTCTTGATAAAAAAAACTAAATAATGAAATTAATTAAAATTAATACTTATTTGTACCGACAATCTATTGAACGAAATAATTTAATGCATTACTGTTTTACAATAAAAATAACAATTTTTAGTTTTTATCAGAAGTATTGGTTTTTGGTTGAAAACACAAAATTACATTTAAAATTTTTTTAACTTAATTTTATTTATATTTTAAATTTTAAAAATTGGTAGATTAAGTATATAATTATCAAGTTTAAATTTTAAAACCCTAATTTGATTTAGGTTAAGATTGTGCCGAAATATTATTTTTGAGGCAATTGCTATTTTGATACAAAACTATAAATTATTATAAATATTATTCTACAAAATAACATTTTTATAATATTTATATTAAAATGTTTATTTATAAATAAATATATCCAAAATATTTATTATATTTAACTGCATTTTATTATATTGCTAAATTATTTTTTGCAACCAACACAACTATTAGTAAACACCTTGTAAGTTTATAATATTATACTATTAAATATAATAAAATAAAATTTAAATTATTTTTACAAGTAGAAAATATTGGCGTTTTAAAAAATACATTAAATATTATTAAAATATTATTTTACCATTTAAATTTAATATTTCATATTAATTTATTAAAAATAATCCGATTTAAAAAAGAATTGTCAAATATATTTAATAAAAAGATTTATTAAATTTTTAATTTCAAAATAACTTTACATTTGAAATAAACTAATTTATATATTGCTATTAAAACAGTATAACAACACATCGATGTTCGGATAGAAGGGTTTCTCTTGACGACAGAACACTTAAACCAATTTGTTTTCACACAAGACATTAAATATCAAGTAACACATATATAGTTTATATTTACTTTATTGTACTTAACACACATTAGACATTCTCTCAAATAGTGGTAGATATTAATTGAACATTGAATACAAAATATAATTTTCTTTTATACGTTAGATATGAGTTCAAAACCTATTCTGATGATAAAACAAGTATTTATTGAAATTAAACTTAAATATAAACTAATATAAATTTCGATGGGTATAACAGACACCAAACAGACTTTCTTACGTGACTTAGCTCAGATTATGTATGTTAGGGTAGCGCTATATAAAAACTATCCAGATAATTTGTAACAATTTAATAGAGAAAAGCATCAGCAAAAACATTTTTTAAATCTTTTAATAAAATAATCAAATACAGCGAAACGCAAAAGATAAGAAATCAAAATGTTTGTTAACTTATATACCATTTGTTAAACATACAAAAACAGTATATCTGCTTGGTCATCCAAGAACAAGTTTTTGACCATGCAGATATATTGTTTTTGCATGATTAGCAAACAGTTAAATTGTTAATTAACTCTTTTGAACTATGAGATGTTGCGCTTCTCTGGTCTAAAGCAATGAGAGGCAATTATTAAAAGTTCAAAATTGTTAGTTATCTTTTTTACTGTTTTTCAAGATATACAAAACAATATATTTGCAAAGACTAGTCTGGCCTATCTGAGGCCTATTCAGATAACATGTTTTTGTATGTTTAATAAACAGTAAAAGAGCTAACTAACACTTTTGAATTTTACTAATTGCCTCTCACTGGTCTAGAGCATGGTAAAAAACTAAATAATACTATTTAACTATTAGTGTTTAAGTCTTACTAAATTTTATTGTTATTTAATTTTAAATATCACAATTCTTGATCTATTCGCAATTTTATGAATAGTACAGCGTATTATCAATTTGTTCAAGCTCAAAACACATTTATTGTTTTAAGGTTAGGCCTGAGATAGGCCAGAGATAAATCAATTAGAAAATTGCTTATTATAAGTAAACAACACACTATACAGTGCGGTGCAATTATTAAGAGTTCAAAAGTGTTGGTTATCTTTTTTACTGTTTATTAAGAAATACAAAACAAGTTATCTGCATTGACTCGCGGGAGCCACTGCAGATATATTACTCTTTAATGTTTAATAATCAGTAAAAAAGCTAACTAACACTTTTGAATTCTTAATAATTGCACCTCACTGCACTATATATGTGAATAAACTTAAAAAAGTAGATTTTAGATTCAAAAATTACGCTTTAGATTGTAACATTGATAATTGAAGTTGCCCATCATTGAATATAAACTTTTATCCAATATGCATTTTATGACTATATTGACTTAAAAAAATACTATTAAATATAAAAATATTAAGATTAAATTAATTTTAAACAAAAACATTATTTATTTAATAATAGTATAAATAATAATAAAGTAATATTTTCTTATTTAAATTTTCTATTAATTTATAATTATAGTTTACATTAACAATAATTAAATTTTTTAGGAATAATAAATATTTGTTTATTAAGAATGCCAGACTGATTATTTTTTAAAATTAACAAAAATAAATTAAATTTGTTTATAAATCTAAAAAAATGTATCCAATTTATTCTCATGGACCAGATGCATTTAATATTATAAATAAATATTTCAAAAAACAAAATGAAAAATTAACAATTAAATATAAAATTACAAAAATATTCGTAATATTGATTACAATTAGTGGATTCTTATATCACTTTTCGGATTTGTTGTCGCAGTATATGAGCGGTAATACTGTTGTCAACACTTCTATTGAACGCTTGAAGAACAGGAAAATACCTGCAATTACAGTCTGTTTGCCCACAACTATAGCTATGAATAAATACGCGAAACTGTATCCGAAATATCAGTATCTGTTCGAAGAGTATCAAAATACTATCAAAAATGTTGATTTTAATAAATCCAATAATAAGTATATAATTTACAAATATTTTAAACAATTAGAAAAATTACAAAATGAAATCAATCCAACAATTCATCAATTATTTGATAATTTAAGTTTTAAAATAGAGAAAGGATTTTTTTATATAGATGATGATTGGGATTATTACGAAATTAATAATAAATTATATAATTATTCAAAAATTTTTAATTCATTTATAATAATTGAAAATAAATTGCAAAAATGTTTTACATTATTATCCGAATTAACCAAAATATTTCAGAAAAACGAAGTAAAATATCAACAAATTCGTATTTATTTGACAATTCCTAAATTGTGGTTTCCGTTAAGTTTTTATGAAAATCAAATTCTTCTAACAATTCATTCATCGGAAGAATTACCGGATTTTTCAATTAATGGAAATTATATTCGAACTTCAATTGATAAAGGAAATATTATTATTATTAATGAAATGCAAACTAAATATTTGGTTGAATATAATGGAAATAAATGCCGTAATTATAACACAAATGATAGCAATAGTCATATGAAAAGCAGAACTAATTGTATCGACAAATGTATGTCTGATTATATGCGAAGTGAATATAAATTTGTTTGTATTCCAAAACTTTCGAATATATTATTTAAAAAACAATATTTTAGTAATATTACAAAATTCTGTTTAAATGCAAACTTCAAAAACAGAATTTATTTAAAAACATTTAAAATCTGTAAAAATAATTGTAAGAAAAATTGTTTCGAAAGATATTATAATTTTGATATAATTAAAATAAAAGGAGAAACCGAAATACGAATATTTATATTGCACAGTGATAATTCAAATAAAGTGGTCGAACATAGACTGAAAATGGAATTAATTGTATTTTTTACAGAATGTAGCGGTTTGTTAGGCATGTGGTTAGGACTCTCTGTTTTAGATTTAACGTATATTTTAAACACAATTATTAAAAATTTATTTAAAAAATGCCAAATAAATAAAAATATTAAATATATATTAAAATTTTTATCATTTCTATTCTGTATTTCTGGTCTTATATATCAAACATCAATATTAATGACTGAATACCTAAGCGGTCGGACTGTTGTCTCGACGAGAATAGATAGAAATACATTCATTAAAATACCTGAAATTACAATATGTTATCCGACTTTTCTATCGATGGAAAAAATTGCGGAAATATTTCCGAAATATAAACCAAACTTTAATTATTATATTTTACTAAATAATATAACAGAGAAAAATTTAATTAATAAAACAACTAATTTAAATCAAATGATACAAATTTATGACAAATTAAGTAATAATGAAAATGTATATAATTCAACAATTTATGATTTATTTAAATATTTAAGTTTTAATCCAATGACCGAAACCCGAAAAACCAGTTCTTATGTTCGGGTAATTGACTTTAATATCACTTATTATGACTACAATCCTATTCAATGGTATTATATCGGTAAACAAAGAAAAAGATGCTTGACATTTTTTAGTAATTTAAACAAAAAATGGAAAGAATTACAAATTAATTTTAAAGATATTATCATTAATATACAACATAATGACATGTGGTTTCCCCTAAATTTATACGATTATGTTGATGGCATGTTTATTATTTTAAAACCAATTTCAAATTTGTTTGACGGGGCATATTTTAAAACTGAAAAGATTTTTATGGGATTTGAGAATTGGGTTGAATTTAATTTCATAAATACTCAAAAATTGGCGACAAATCGTGAAACTAATTGTCGTAATTATGATTTGGACGACAGCTATAGTCATATCATTTCAAAAACCGATTGTATTATTAAATGTGGATTAAAATATTATTATCAAATTTGTAAATTTAATTGTATTCCATTTAAACATACTTTTATTTTACAAAAAAAATTTTTTTTAAATCAATCTAATTTTAAAATTTGCCCGCCAGATTTTCAAACAAATTTTTGCAAAAAAATTCAAATTTTATCAAATTGCATTAATATTTGTCAAAATCCTTGTTTAGAATATTACTATTATTTTAAAGTTAAAAATAGAAAAAAATTAAAAAATAATCGAAATACGGCTAAACTGTATATAAGACACAACCGATTTCCGGACCATATCTATGAACACATGACAGCAATGACATTCATATCATTTATGTCTAATTTCGGCGGACTTTTAGGCTTTTGGTTGGGATTATCCGTTTTTTCTATTATAGATTCTATTAATAAATTATATAAATAAACGTTAACATCAATAATTTATTAAGATTTTTTATTAATTTTGTAATAATCATAAAAACTTTGCATGTTAAAAATTGTAGTAAAAAAAGTTAAAAAATAATTAAAGTTTATATTTTTAAAATCGTCTTAACCGGAATCAATCGTTTGATTAAAATTTGAATTAATATTTTGTAAATATTTTGTTTTATATAATATAATATAATATATATATTTTAACAATAATCTATGTATTAAAGCAAATAAAATCACTTCAATTCGATTTATGCTCTCCATTTCATTCAATAAAAAACTTTTGTTCTTTGCAGTCTTGCAATTCAATTGTGGATTTCACTGCAAAATGCGATTAAATATAATTTTGCAAAAACGGGTGTTACAGTGAAGCTTGTAATGGTATTTTTTAAAATATTGTTTTCAAAATTTAAAATTAAATTTTTTATTTATTCAAAATAAATATCAAGTTATAACAAAAGTAATGCAAATGCTTAAGGGTTAATGACTTGTTATTAGTTGACATTATCTAATACAGTATAAACACTTAGCTAGATCTTATAATTTGATATCATTAGTATGATATAATTAAATATGTATGATTATATGTATGTTCTCAGTTTTAATTAATTTTATAATTGTACTAAATTTAATTAACGTATATTTAAATAACCATGTCTTGCCAAAAATATTCAACTTCGGAAAGAATTATTTGAAATTTTCAACTGTCACAAAACTTTGGCCGAAATATTTAACAAAAAAGATATTGTCGCCATTCGTCGCCATCAACTAACAATTGTGTGAATACATTTTATATGTTCTCTCAGTTCAGTATTATTTATAAAACTTTTATTACATTTATTATAACTACGGTACATTTATATTGTTTTAAAGATAAAAGCCCTTTCTTGTGTGTTATTAGATTTGTTTTTAATAGTAAAATATTTTTTGCAATTATTGAAATCATAAACAAATTTGATTCTCATATATAAGTTTAAACCAGATTTTGTAAATATATTTTTGCAATTGTTATAATTGCATTTAAATTGTTTTTGTTTTAAATGAACGACTCGTTTGTGTGAATCCAAAGTCTCTTTACGTGAATATGATTTTCCGCATTTACTCCAATTGCAGATAAATCTCGTATTCGTATGAATCGATTCGTGAGTTTTTAATTAAGAAATACGATTAAACACTTTATTGCAGTCATTATACAAACATTTATATTGTTTAATATTTGAATGAATTAATTTATGTCTTTTCAGAAGATTTAATTTTTTTACTCTATATCGAGATAACTGTTATTTTCACACAAAACACACTAATTCTTACCTAAACTTTTATTAAATATTAAAAATATTTTTAATTAAATACATACTTAAAAATTAATTTATTTGTATTAAGAATATCAGTTAATTATTGTTAAAGTATTTTTGTTTTATGAAATCCTTTGTAAAGTTTAAGTATAATAGACTGAATTGACTTCAAAGCCAACGATAATTAAATTTCTGTTAAACATATTGTTGAGAAAAACATTTCTCACATTCAATACAAAGACAAAAAATATATAGTGAATGTCCGGCAGATAGACAACTGAAATACAGTAACATTTTGTATAAAAAAAACTGGTTTTTGGTTTTCAAGTGAATTTGAAAATTGAAGGCTATTCGCAAAATAACAGTACAAGAAGTCAACCAATTTTCTATTGAATTAATCTTTTATTAAATATTATTTCAATTAAAAGTATTTGTATTAATTATACTATTTGTACAATAATTATTGTATAAATAAAAACAATTGGAAATTATTTTCACATTCGATCAATGCTTTATATGAAAAAGTTTATTTTATTCAAAAGTTTGATCTAACATGTTGAACATAAGTCATTTAAAATTATAATTGATATTTTTATTATTTGTTTATAAAATGCTGGTTAATAAAACTAAATTAATTAAAATAAAGAGTGACTCAACTAAATAAATAATTAATATAATTACTAAAAAAAAGACATAATTAAAATATAAGTTTTAGCACAATTAGACACATATTGATAGAACTCGTAGTTATTCATTGGAAATAAGTCTAAGCAATAGAATCCAATGTTAGGTCCGGACAGTCTCTCAATGAACGCAGAAATTTTCAACCGATTTCTAACCGAAAGTCGATTTTGTAATAGAAATGAATACAATAGAGGATAGGGTTTATGCGACCAATAGCTGATCCAAGAGCTAAACAAATTAACTGCAAATACAATTGAATATATAATTATAAACATAAATGCGGCTACAAATCTAGCAATATATTTGGTGTCTTTTGCGTGAATTAAATACAATAATATCATGAGTGCAGGCGATGAAAAATAATAGAATATAAATATAATATATTTAAAAAATTCGTTCAAATCTTTAGTTTGTATTGAAATCAAATTGTGTTCAGAGATTGCGGTCGATAGAAGTGATTTATTCTTGAATTTCAAACTATTTTTAATTATTTCATTAATTTCCATAAATTTATATTTTAGATATAATGTTGATATTGTAGCTAGAACAATACCGTCACAGGATATTGCCATTAAATAAACTACAAATTGAAAACAAAGTATAGACCAAAACAATACACTCTTTAGTGTAAAACCAGAGTTTGGATCGAAATAAGCGATAATTGTTGGACTGATTAGTGTTATGAATAGTACTATAACTAATGACCAGAATATCTGACGTAACATATATTTAATTATTAGATTAGCTTTTAAAGCCAATCTTCTTTTGTTTAAAGCATTTAATTGTATAATACGTTTGTGTTTATAGTCATTTAAAAATGTGAGAAATTTACAGATATTTCTCATTTCTTGATATTGAACTACACTTCCAATAAAAAATATTACAAATGCAGCCATACTTAACATAATTGAGATTAAGAATTGATTTCCTAATAGATAATTGGCATCACTCGTAAAGATACGAATCCATCGCTTTTTCATTAGACCAGAGATTAGGTATCGAAATGCGTTTACAAGTAAAACAATTTTAACAAAACTGCAGAAAACTATTCTTTTTTTAGTTATGACTCCATTTTCATGTTCATCCAAATTGTTTGAAATAATTATAAAATACTTTTTCGCAAACTTTATCATTACATCAATGGCTAAACTTTCATTGATATTATTCAATAAAAAATTATTATCATTTGGAATAATTTTAATATTTTTTGTTACAGTTTTGAAACGATTTGATTCCATTTTTGTTTGTTTTAACTAAATATAAATGTTTTAAAAATTTATTTTATTTTGTTAATTATTAAATACATTCTATCAATTATAATCAGAGTTTCCCAAAATGCCAATTTAATCTTGAAAAAAACTAAAAATCTATTTTTTATATTTAAATTTATAAATTTAAGATATAAACTTGGACAATAAAAAGATAATATTTTAAATTAATATTTGACTAAGGTTTTAATTTGATTAATTTTAATATAAAAATAATAAGAATTATTTTTGCAACTACAATTTTAAAAACCAATTAAAGTAAAGTTAATTGAATACGAATTTAATTTTATTTTTTACATAAGTTTTATCTAACGTTAAAATGCAGTAGTAAAGCGCAAGACGTAAGGGTTTAATATGTTTGTTAGTTTTTTTGCTGTTTGTTTACAACTACAAAACAAGTTATCTGCAGTGAGTCGCGGGATTCACTGCAAATATATTGTTTTTAAAGTTTAATAATCAGTAAAAAAGCTAACTCACACTTTAAACTCTTAGATTTTGCCCAGGTCTAATATACAGGCAAAACTATTTATTCGATCAATTAAATATCTTTTAAAATGGCCAACTCTGATTATAATTGTTAATAATATTTATAAGTTTTATTAAAATTACTTTAAATTTTTATATTAATTATTTTTTTTCTGATTATTTAGTCAAAAGCTATTACTTCTTTAATAAAACTTTTACTAAATTGAACGAACAATTAGTTTCAAACCTTAGTTAAGAGATGCCATAAACCATAAGTTTCAAATCTTATTCAAGTACGTTATCGTTGACTTTAATAATTTATTCATTTTCCAAAAATGTTATTTTCAATTGATTTTTATGAACATGTTGATTATTCGTGGAATTTTTACACTAAACATATTTTAATTTTTAGCAAACCAAATTAGCAAAAACAATTAAAATATTTTAAATTTAGCTTCAAAATATTTGAACCAAGATTAAAATATATATTTTATGTTTAAAATTTTATAAGATTTTACAATTTTGAAATAATTAAAATTTTATTTATATAATAAACAAATAATTTAAACAAAAATGAGTTCAATTTTAAATTATTGGTTAATTAAAAAATTTTAAAAATTATTTTATTGCTACTTTAGATTTATATCGAATAACAACATATATTTTTTTTAAACAATTAATATTGATTTTGATTTTTTCTTAATGTAGTATTGGTTGTTGTTAATGATATATTTATTTATTTTTATATTTATAAAAAAAATAATTAATATAATAATTTAAATTTAGAATTTTATCAAATATAATCATTATATAAAAAATTATTTTTATTGTTTGACATCTTTATTAGCTATACTTTATTATACATTATTGACTCCTAACTTAACTTTTAAAAATAAATAATACAGTCTATCCTACTTATATGATATGAATATATAGTTGTAATTAAATAATTTTTTAAAATTTTAAGTTAACTAATAATTTTTAACTAAACAAAAAACAATTAACAATTAACCACGTATGTATTTTTTTTAACAAAATAATATTGCATTAAAATTTTTTTTGATTATAAATATTTTTAAATAAAAATAATAAAATTTTTTTAAATTTAAAAACTTAATTTAATTGTTTAATCAATAAAATGCAAATTAGTTTAAATCAGTTTAATGTATCAAACATTTTGCTATTAGTTTAATAATTAGTTTAATTTAAAAGAATAATAAGAGTTAAACATTTAATTTGATCTAAAATTTTTAATTATTGTTTAAAATTTTCAATTAGATATTAAGTTAAAAAATAAATAAAATTAATTAAATTTTGGGCAAACACATTTTATAGAGATATACATTTCATTTATCAACGCATTAAATTTTATAATTTTAATTATTATAAAATTAATTATTGTTATTAATATAGAATTCATTTAAGTTATTAATTTGCGTCACAAAACATGCGATATATATATTGGCTAAAATAACCTAATTATAAATTAACAGAATAGGTAATTAATTTGCATGTCAAAAATTATTAAATTAAAATTGAATTAAAGTTTAATAGATAATTTCTAATTGTATAATTATTTATAATTAATATGTTTATGCAAAAATACATATTGAATATCAATAAGTAAGGTTTATATTATTAATATATTATAACTTATAGTATAACTTATAGTAAAAATAATTTTTGAAATCTATATTTGTTTTATTTATGTTTTTCTGATTTGAAACTTAAGATAATATTGTTTTCAATAATTAGTTAAATATTGTGGTAATTATTAATTGAAATATAAAAAGTTTTAAGAATTATATTTATTAAACAATTAAAATAATTTTAAACAGTAAAGTATAAATTAAATATATTGACTAAAATTATTTAGAATTAAAAAATAATTTTAAATGTTTGTGAAAAATAATAAAATAAATATAATTAGAAAAATTAACCCAGATAAATTATTGCCAATAAATCTACGAATCAGTTCTGCGGGAAAACATTTCTATAAAATAGGTTTATCTCAATATCCAAATAGATGTACCCATAGATCAAAACTTTTTTATCCAATTTTTGTATTTTGTTTTATATTTGTATATATTATTCGACACTTTATTCTAATATTTACGCCAAATAAATCTAAATTTTTTTATTTACTCATGGGAG
>JAQFXP010003208.1:0-13049 GCA_034693685.1 Belba bartosi | reverse complement strand
TCAGTATATAAAGACGTTGTTTGTAATCTTGTAAGTTGCTTCTGACTACGTGTTTGAAACTATTATTTTATTCAAAACATTTATGTCTTATAAAAAGCAATAAAAAGTTTACATATTCATTAATTTAGTAAAGTTTAATTAGAGTCTTAGTTGCGATATGTTTTAGAGTTTAAAAAATGTTTATTAACACAAAACTGTTTATTAAACAAACTAAAACAGTGTATCTGCATTTATAGAATATTGCGAATATTCCTTTTATGCATATTAACTAAATATATAGTTAGTGACAAATATTTTGAAATTTGAAACATATAGTGATTTTAATTGTCAAAGTTTAAAAATTAAAAAATAGTAATTAATTTTTTGAATCAACTTTTTGCACTACTGTACTATTGTATAGCAGAGTTCTTACACCTATTACAACTTTTAATTGAATTTTTGAGCGCAAAATTTAAACATTTCCCAGGTCTACATATCAGAGATTATGATGTTTATGCAACATTTAGTTTATAATTGTTAAGCTTATATAATCTACAGGTTTATAAAAAAGTTATAAAAACAAATTCAAATGTTAATAATTTTTTATTTACAAGATTTTTAATGATAATTATTTTCAATTTGTGTTCCGTTATTCTTATATATAAAAAAACTTGTTCGGCCACGAATTCAATAATTTGTTAATGAGTTCTTGTGGCAAACGTCGCCATACCCTTCGAATTATCATCCTGTAGTTTTTTTGTATAAATTTTTGTCATGTTTTTCATATCAGACAAAGAATACCTTTTAAATATTTTAAAATAAGTTTTTTTAAACATTATAAATTAATTATTGTTGTTTCATATTAAATTAATAAGGCCAATTACTAAATCTTATTTATTGGTTGTTCTATTTTTCAACACGCCCTAAAATAACAAATATGTTATGAATATAATTTTTAGTATTGATATAATAATTTATAATTAAAAAATAGCTAAATATTGTTGCTATATTTATATTAAATGTTAAGTGCTTGTTTTATATTTTATAAAATATACAAAATATAACAAAAAGATTTTAAATAAATATGTTCAAAGGTAAAATTATTAAATTTTTATATATCTTTTAACTAACTTACTTTAACTTATGTTTAATAAAATATTAAAACAATTTATTTTTGAAAATAACAATTTTTTTATGCAAAATAATTAATATAAATTTGTTTTAATTTTTATTGAATAAAAATGCATATATAAATTAAAATGTTATAAAAAGTTTAAGTTGTTATACAAAGCTAATTAAAGTTTATACAATTTGACAATTGTTGTTTTGTTTAATTTAAAAACTTTAAATATTTCTATTCTAATAATTTATTTTTAAAAATTAAATAACTATAATGTTTGCTTATAAATTCAAACATATGTTTTAAATAAATTAGTTTTATAATAAATAAAATATTTAAACGTAATTCAAAACAAATTTATAAAACATTATTTTAATAAACAAAAGTTTATATTTTGTAAAAAATTGTAATTATTTATATTAAAATTTTTGTTGTTTCTCGGTTGTTTTTATTAAAATAATTTAATTATTTTATATAAAAAATAAATAATTATTTTAAGGAAAGCATCCAGTTCCAAAGTTTGAGACAAAACTTGGATCAAAATACACGAATAATCCTTTAGATGTCGAACACATGGATGAAATAAGGGATTGTGTTAATTGGTGTCAGAGAGCTACTCGATTGTCCAAGGATAAATTTAAGAAAAATGATAATATTTGGCTTATGGTTTCCATGATGTATCCGTATTGTAGCCAGCTAGATCGATATAAAATTTTGATTAAAATAATGACATTTATAATGATCCTGGATGATTTGATTGATAATGAATGGAAATGTTTTAATTCAAAATCAATGAAATATGAAAGCATTGGAAAACAACTAATTCAAATTACAAACAAACTACATTTTAGCGATCACGTTGATATCAATAATTTGGACCCGTTTTATTTAGGAATGTATGCCGTCCTTGAATCAATTTGCAGCAATTACAATATGATACAAAAACAAAGATTGGCTAGAACATTCACTACATGGCTAGAATCAACAATAGCTGAAAATACAATTATTTTGAATGGCATAAGTAATTGCAAAATTGAAAATTTTGAAAAAGTAATTACTGTTTATAAATTGTAGTCATTAATAGTAAAATTATTTTAGCAATAATTTTTTTATATTAAAATTTTTTCTTTAATATTTTTTATTTAGTTTTTTTTATTTTTTAAATAATTAAGTTTTAATTTTTTTGAAATATTATTAAATTTATTTAAAAGATACAGCATTATTTAAACTTTTTTTTTATTTTAAATTTGTTTTATTAATATTATTTAAATTTTGATACAAACCCAGGGGTTGTACTACACGCCTTTAACGTTTAAATAAGTAAACTTGGTTTTCTTTAAATTTTAGTCTTAATATAAAAAATACTCAAAATTCTAGATTTGATTTTTATTCTAAAATTAAAATTAAATTTTAAAAATTGTTTTTTACAAAATCAAATAATTTTTGAAAAATTACAAAATATATTTTTTAATTCGGCGCTTTCCCACCCCGGATGTATAGCTACGCCTTGTACAAATCAATTGTTAATATAAATATAGAGTATCTCAGATTCTTATCGCCCGCACTTCTTAAATCGATCTTGGTTGTACAAAACATTTGCCGATTACTTTAATGACTGCTCAACTTGAGATCAATTCTCACATAACTTTGACCAAGTCAAAATTATCAAATATCATACTCGCCCAGTATGACCAAATATTTGCTATATAACTTAAATATAATGTATGAAAAATAAAATATTATTTTTAGAATAATATAACATTTACTCAATCATACCAAATATAATTATGTAGTTTTACAAAATTTATAAATTATATTTTAACTTTATAATAAATATTATTTTAATTTGATTTAAAAATATAGATTCGCGTTGAAACAACAGGCACCTTTGTACTTGTTCAATTTATTGAATATGCTGAAAACATTGAAATTTCGGAAAACGATTGGTCAGATCCTGATTTTAGCAAATTAATTGAATTAATTGGTTTGCATGGTGTATTGATAAATGAGCTTGTTTCATTTGAAAAAGAAATGAATGAGCATAATAACGATATAACTAAACTATTTAATTTTGTTGCTAAATATGTGTTAGATGAAAATATTTCTATAAAAAACGCAATGGATAAGACAATTATTAAGTTTTATCAAGCTGAAAGGGATTTAGCAAAATTGCAAAATAACATTTTAATGAATCCAAATTCAAGTGATGTTATGAAAATATTGGCTGATAAAACTATACTTTTTACCTCCGGGTATCTTAAATGCATTGCTCGTTTAAACCGATACAAAATAAACAATTAATTTATAATTTAAATACAGTCCAACCCGCTTATAACAAACAGCTTAGTTCTGCTAAATCCGTTCGTTATAACTGGAATTCATTATATACGAATATAACTTAATATATATTTTTATTTTGTTCGATAAATACTGTTTGTTATATGCGGGTGTTTGTTATAAGCGAGTTCGTTATAAATGGGATGGATTGTACTAATTCTAATTTAATACTATTGAATGTCTAAGCTAGTAGCTTTATGTAATAAATTGTATTTGGATTTTAGATTTACTTTTTAATCATAATTAATAAAGTCTTGATTTAAAACTGAATCTGTTTTTGGATCGTAATATCTTTGATACCAAAGTCGGAAATCTTTAATCGAATTATTATTTTTTGTCAAAATTGGCCGAACATTTATTTTAAATTATTCCAAATTAAAAAATCTTTCTTCAGAAACTATAAAAATTAAAGAAGTCTGTTGTTAGTGAAATATTTTTATCAACAGTTATAAACCTAAAATTATATTAATGGATTTTATATTCAAATAATGTTAAATAACTAGCATAAATTATAAATATTAAATAACAAATATATATACATCAGTATAATCAGTATTAAAAATATATACTATTTATCTGTTTTATAACCTTTTTAACCGAGATAAATCTAAATATACTATTAATTAAAGGCTTCAAAATATTAATAATTGGCTTTTTTGGAGCAAATAATGTCAAACACAATAATGTTATTTCAGGTTCAACTGGTTTAAAATAAGCTACCACCCTAAAAACTGGTATTTGTACATATATGCAGGATGGTCCAATTAATTGGTAAGAAAATGACATTCGATATAATTTAAAGCCAAACAAGCACAAATCCATTTCGACGGAAAAATGAAATATTTTATTTTGATTATCTTGACAAATTATTTTTTGAACATAATTTGGATATTTAAGTTCTAAAACGCCATTAATTATTTTGCCATGCACATACTCAAAATGTATTAAATCAACACCGTTCTCCATTACATTCTAATTAAATAGTAAATTAGAAAATTTAAATAATGTTTAAATATGAATTAGTTAATTAAAATTATAACATTTAAATTTGTGTAAGTCAATTTCATAGCGCTTGTCATATATAATAAATTTGTAAAAAATGTTTCCGGATAAATTTTTGGCATATTATTTTCAGAATTATACCAGAGATAAATTAATTCGTTTAATTCTAAAAATTTCCAAGGTTTAACTCGTGCCTTAATTTTATCAAGCTCGTTTTCTAAACAATTAAAAAAATTGATTTATTTTTACAATAAATATTAAAATTAAAAATTATCAAAATTATTCATACCGTATTCCCTCACATATTAGTACATGTACATATAAGGTGAGTTTGGGCTTCACGTACTTATACCCCGGGGTATGTGTACAGTACTTATAAAACGAGGAAAAAAGTCGTTTTTGTAAATAAATTTCATTTAAATATTTTTGATAAGAAACTCAAGAAATAAAGATTCAATGATTAAAGATATAAAATGTTTGAAAACTAGTCAAAACAAAAATAGAGATAAGAAATCATGTGATTATAGTAACATATCTTAGGCTTAAAGATTTTCATTTCTATTGAAATTAATTAAAATATTTGTTAAAAAATAAAATATATTTGACTTAATTATATTTAAAATAAGTTCTGAAAATATTTAAAATAAGTTATGAAGTTGTAGTTAAATGGGCTTCAATTGCTTGGATTAACATTTTTGAAGAATTAATTAAAAAGTCTTTTATTGGCTTTGGGTTTACTAGTAATTGCAAAAATGAAAACTTGCATTTAAAACTTAAGAATTTTGTAGAATTTGAAAAAATTAAAACAATTGACTATAATTTAGGATTAACCAATGATGAAAAAAATTAAATCAAAAGAAGACGATAACATTGATTTTGAATAATTTATAATTTCATTGAATAAAATTATTAAATTTTAAGATTTAAAACATTTTGTGTTAATTATTGAAGTTTGGGTTTATTTTGCCTTATAAGTACATGTATTAGGGGGACCACAAAGTCATGAATATTTTATTTAAAAATTTTAATTTGAATTTTACAAAAGATTACAAAAGATTAATTAATTATATAATCGTCCTCATTGTCCACTACATTTGTCCATTTAGTCACCAAATCAGTGACGCTTATCTCATACCATGAGGGTTCTTTAAACGCAAAAAACTGGGACTGTGCTAATTTAACCTCTTCTAGGATTTCGAACTTTTAATTACTAAGGAAATGCTGAAGCGATCGAAACAGATAATTGTCCGAAGGTCCGATGTCTGGTAAGTACGGAGGGTGAAACAAAACATCCCAGCCCAATTCCCTGGTTTTTTGTTGGGTCATTTGCACTGTATGAGATCTAGCGTTGTTATGTTGTAGGATAACACCTTTTGTGTTTACCATTGCCGGTCGTTTTTTGCAAAGAGATGACAACAAATTATCCAATTGTAGACAATAGACTTCTGCGGTTATTTTCTGACCCATTTCTTTGACCTCGTAGTAAACCACTCCCCGGTAATCCCACCAAACAATCAAATGTGTTTTTTTCGGGTGAAGACTTGGTTTAGGGGTTGGAACCGCTGTCTCGCCTTCAGATAACCATTGATTCCGACGCCGAGGGTTGTCGTAAGGAACCCATTTCTTATCGCCGATAACAATTTGTTTGAGAAATGGATCCGTTGTCTGTCAAATAAGCAACGAATTGCAGATCGAAATCCTCTGATTCTTGTTTTCTTTACTAAATTGATGCGGAACCCAAATACCCGACTGGTAGGATTTCCCAATCGATTGGAGATGGGCCCATCTGTTTCGACAATTTATTTATTGTTTGTTTTGGGTCAGACTCAACCAAAGCCTCCAAAGCCGTGTTGTCCACTTCCGATGGTCGGCCAGATCTCGGCTGATCTTCGAGAGAATAGTCGCCATTTCGGAAGCGTTGAAACCATTGCTGACCTTGAGTTGGACCCAAAGCTTTGTCTCCATAAGCTTTTTGCAAATTTCTGGCCTTTCTGCGGCTGTATTCTTGAATTTAAACTCGTATAACAAAAAATATCTTTAATGGTATTTGTTCGGGAATTCTTCGGCAATTAATGGACAAACAGATCAATTAATTTTATGTCACAAATTCAACACCTACTAATCAGTTATCAATTTGACAATTAGCGCAAAATCGTAAAATAAACGATTTTGTTACAAAATTGACGTCAAAATTCTATATCAGAAAATATTCATGACTGTGTGGTCCCACTAATACATAGAGGCTTTAGACCAAATTTAGTGAAATGGTATATTTCACTTTATATGTACATGTACTAATATGTGAGGGAATACGGTATATTATATATAGTGCGGCAAGTTATAATACGACGATTCTTGTAGTGGGCTAAAATTTTTATTATTTTAGATAATTGAATAAAACTTGCATCAATTTAAAAAGAAAGAATGAAAATTTTTTAATAACTAAGAAATTAATTATTATTTTCAAAACATTAATCAATTTTTGAGCGCAAAGTCTAATAAACGCTTTTCAATAGCTGTAAATTGTTATTAATTTTGTTAACTACTATATGATTTCATTGTTGGAAATGTTTGAGACAACAGTTTGGACAAAAATATATAAGCATTGGTGATTGGCATCCCTGGCCTCTTTGATCTCCAAAACTCACAAAATATAATTTAATTTTGTGGAGATATTTAAAAAGTTAAGTAATTTGATCAGAGATATCAAACATTTCCAACAATGCAATCGTATAGTAATTAACAAAATTAATAACAATTTACAGCTATTGAAAAGCGTTTATTAGACTTTGCGCTCAAAAATTGATTAATGTTTTGAAAATAATAATTAATTTCTTAGTTATTAAAAAATTTTCATTCTTTCTTTTTAAATTGATGCAAGTTTTATTCAATTATCTAAAATAATAAAAATTTTAGCCCACTACAAGAATCGTCGTATTATAACTTGCCGCACTATATTTAATTAATTAGTATATTATATACTTAATATAAATTATAGTAAAATTGATAACATTTTTAAACCCACAAACCTATATTACTTAATACATATATCTTTTTATGTTGTAATTTAACATGCTTACGTTTATAATTGGGTATGTGTTTGCATAAACCGTCATTCCCGCCAAATACCCAACCGTGAAATGGACATTGAATGCAGTCTTCGCCAGAACTTTGAACCACAACTCCTTCCAATCCTAGGTTTGCTCCCAAATGTGGACAATAGGCGCTAAGTATGTGAAGAGCACCTGAAGAGCCTCTAAAGAGCACTAGTTCTTCACCACAAACCTTAATCGGTTTGACGTAATTTTTGGGCACTTCAGCCGACGCTGCGATTATATGCCAGCCGTTTGGATAACCAATAAAATTATTGTCTTTATCGGAAATATTTTTATTTAAAAATAATGGCTGTAATTAATTTTAAAATTTTTATTTTTTAAGTTTTAACTAGTTCAAATAATTAAACCTTTAAATTTGTTTTTGATTTTTTAAATATTAATTTATATAATAATAATATTATTAAAATAAAACACAAAAACATATTTTGTATATTTAACATTTTAGAAATAATTGAAATAAAAATAAAAACTAAATTATTAATTTTTATTTAGTAAAATAAACAAATATGTTTTTAAATTATCAATATTAATATATTTAAATAATTACATGATTATATTAATACATTAATAAAATTAAATAATTATAATTACAACTGGAGTGCAATTCAAATTAAAAAAGTTAAGATTCTTTTTATAATATATGTACAATTTTTACAAGAACAATCTTTTATAAACGGTGACTATAACCCTAATATAAAAAACGTAAGTAATAAATGATTCAATAAAAATTTTTAATTAAAATAAAAATATTTATTTTAAAATTTTATGTAATTTATGTAATAAATTTAATCTTATATCAGTATATCGTCATAGTCATAATCAGGAAAATTTTAAATCGAGCAAAAATCGAGCAAAGTAGCATTAAACGTACAAGAGTATATCTTAACTTAAAATTAATTCACAGCTCAATTTACTCTAACTTTTATCTGTTTAGTTTTAAAAAGAATTAATTGTAACAAGTTAAATATTTTTGTCATTACTATTAGTTTAACTGGTATGATTATTTGTTTGGCAATTTTTTAATATTTATTTCATTATAAATTACTAATTAGTATTAGAGTTTAATATAAACTACTTTCTAAAAATTAATCTATGAATTGTTTTGATAAGTTCAAATAATTTTTATTTTTTTATTAGAAATTAGTCTGTGACGAAAATAGAATGAACTAGACATTTGACTCTAAATATAACACTATTCTAAGAATTGTTTTCACTTAACATCTGTCTTTAATTTGTAACCTATATATTTCACACATCTTTCATTTCTTTGTCTATAATACTGACCAATCAAACACATATTGTATTACATACAAACCATAGCAACCGATGTTCCGACGGCTGTAACTCCACAGCCGTATGAGAACATAAAAATTATATAACGCCAATCTGTTTCTATCTATCACTAGAATGTCCTGACCAAGTTTCATAATAATCGGTACGCGTCCCTCCGGGTTATGGACACTTTCCCGAACTCTACACATACAGCCAATCCCTGACTTTGCTCAGACTCATCCCTCAGCACTCTATATAAAGGAGTGTTAGGCTCCATTCAACTCACTCAGACATACATTTACTCTGACACTCAGTTCATTTACTCACACATTACATACTGTGTATTCTTAACGTTTTATCAATAAAGTTCTAAATTGTATTAACTTCGGTGTATGTGCTTAGTTTGAGACATCGGTGGTAAACAGGTGCGCCATTGCGTGCCTAACGTCGGACTCACAACGAACACAGTGGCAGATGTCTTAATTGACAACTGTCACACTTGACAAACAAACGACTGTCCGCTCAGGTAACTCGTGACCCACACTGGTCACGCTCGCCGACGACCTCTCCGGCCGAGCATTACCTACACCTCGAGTGACAGTCCACACATCCTCACACAACAAGAGGATACTCACTAATTTCGTCACAAGTCCATGAGTTGATTTGAGTTGATATGTTTAAAAGTTGTTTTTTAGTTTTGCTCAAAATAAAATCTTCTTGGTCATAATTAATTAAAATAAAAGAAATACAGAATAAAATATTTTTTAATGTTTCAATGTCAACATTTCATGTATAGACATTATTCACAAATAAAAATGCTTATTTTTTATTATACACAAAAAAAAATATTTTAACATTAAAAATTATAATGTTTAAATTTTTAACTTATATGTATAGATTTTTACTACAAGTGATTTTTATCATACTAACAAGTAAGTTTATATATAACAAATTATGTATAAATTTTTATTACAAATAAATTTATTTCTAATGATATAATTGTTAGTATAAAAAGAGTTAAATTTTGTATTTGGTCCGAATTCAATTTCTATTCAAAGTATTTCGTAATTTTGAATTAAAATTAAATATATTTCTCAAATTGAAAGTTTATTTTATTTTAAAAGAGAAATGAGTAATTTTCAATTATTTTAATTATTACGCTGGCTTAAATGGCTGAGTAAGTGCCACTTGGGCCAGGCCAGTACTCTTTCAACATGTAGACATGCTAGGCTTATTCTGACTTACTGGTTAAAACAATAGTAGAACAGTTAACCTTTGAATAAATTTAATTAAAAAAACAACAAATTACTAGTTAGCCCGAAATGATTTTGTACGTAAACAAATATAATTGCTTGTCAATATCAATTATACTAGTTAAATGTGTTGTTGGATTGCGACACAAAAACACAATGGCACATCTAGTGGATGCCACAATATCTGGTCGATTTCGCGCCTATCAAATTTCTACATGTAATGGATCTATCTGCATAGCCTCTATATAACAAGTATGATAAAACATTTTAAATATAGCTTAATATTTTCGTCTAGCATGCGGAAAATTAAAGAAATTGTCAACGCTTTGCACAATTTCACTAAAATTTGAGTTAAACCAATTTTGAATGTTTCTGTTATAATAAATATTCGCTAAAAAACAATCGTAATAATATTTTAAAATAAATGTTAACCTATTCTGCATTCTTCTTAAATTTCTTAATCTCTAAAATTGCTTAATACTTAATAAAATTTAAAAATATCAGTATGTTAAATTTATTTATAAGTTGCCAATTATGATAATGTTTTAAGAAAATTTTTTCTTATTCACTACTTTATTATGACATTTAATTGTTGTCAACAACACAATATAACTTGTATTTGATTGCAATTCCGATTTTAATCGCCGGACAAATAAAACTTATTTATTGATCAGATGCTGAGACTAATGTCGAACAACACGAGAACATCTCATAAAAAGTTCAAAAAATTAAAACGTTGCCGTAGACTCTGATACGCATTACAAATAATTATAGTTAAATATCGCAATACTGAATTAAATATTGATTTAATAAAAAATAAAACTTTAAACCAATTTCTAAAATTTAAAACTTGAAATTAGTTTTTTATTAAATTATTGTTATTTATTACTTATATTAATATATAATTAATTTTATAATAAAAGTAATGTAATTTATTTAAGTACATTTTTTAAAGCATCAAGAGTTAATAATATTACTGATTTTGGTTGATATTCGTTATTTATATTTTTAACCGGAGTCGTGATCCATTTACAGTAACCAGTTGCCTTTCCGCCAAACATAGTTAAAAATTGAATTAAATTTTCTTCCATGGTGCCAACTTGGGTCATAAGGAGCTCTTTTGAAATACTCAGTATTTCACTAATTTCCTCCATAACTCTGTTGTGCCAACTTAAAATAATAATAATTTTATTAATTAGTAGCTAGTTAAGATTTAAATTTAAAATAAATTTTAAAAATTAAACATTTTCTAAATTACAAAATAATTTTATTATGCCTATTTATCTAAATAAATTTTTCTTAGTATTTAAACAGTTTTCACTTGCATAAATTAATTTAAAAATATTAATTTTGCTTATTTATTAATACAATTAATTTTATTTTTTAATAAAATGTTGAAGATAAAATTAAATATATCATTTTTTAACAAGTTAGTAAAATTTTACATATATATTAAATAAATAATATTTAACTAATTTATTTAAAAGTTTTGTAAACTTAACATATTATAAAATATTAATAGTTAAACACTATTACTATGTAATAAACAAACCATATAACATCTTTTATAGTATAATTAGTTCCAGGTTGAGCAACGGTTAGCATTGTATTTCGATAACTGTTGCGAGCAGCTTTAAGCTCGTTATATCTAAAAATAATATTGCCCCAAGTTTCCATTGATTTTTTCGAGTTTGTATTATCACAAACAGCTGTACTCTGTATTGCCATAGCCGTAAAGTTCATTGAACTTAAATATGTTGCAATTAGTGGGTTATCAGCATATCGGGCTAATAGAAATTTTGTTACTTCCGGCCCTTTATCATTTCTGTATATAAATACGAGTTAAATTAATAAATTATATTTATTTTAAATTTAAATAAGTTTTTTAAATGTTTATATATTTATGTAATGTTTCCGGACGACAATCCAATTAACTAATTTAAATACACATTGTTTTATTAATACATTTTCAAAGAAAAAATGTATATATAAATTTTATCTCGACCCCCCTCCCCCTGCACTGGAATTAATATATTAATAAAATAAATACAACAAATTAAATAAAATTAAAATTTATTAATTTAATATTTGCCAAAATATAAGAAATTCTAATTTTTATAAATAAAAATAATTTAATACTGATGAAAATGAATAAATATATAAATATATTATATAGATTGCCAGACCGCGAAGGCGGCTGGCAATTTATATAGGTTGCTATTAAAGTTTGCCAGACGCCGAAAGAAGCTGGAATTTGTTTAAAATGTTGTTAAAGCTTGACAAAAGCTCACATCTGTTGGCATTTCTATAAATTTCTTTTAAAGTTTGCAAGATTCTAAACACAACTGTCGATTGTATTATCTTTTTTATTTATTGAAAAAATAATGTTTAGTCAAAAACTATTAAAATTAAAAAAAACTCATTTATTTATATTGAAATTATTAAAATTGTAGTTTATTTCAAACTTTTGCAATAAAATTATATTTAAATTAATTATAATTTTAAGTTTTAGTAAATAATGATTAAATATTCGACTTTAGCATAAAGATATAAATATTTTAATTTTAAAATTTGGAGTCATGTTCTAACACATCTGTTCTAATCAAGTAAATAGAATTTTATAAATCTTTATTTAAAAATGTATTAAGATCATACTTTTTTAAAAATATTTTATACTTATTTCAGCTATTTTGTCTCAGATAAATTATCTGTAACCAACTTTGCTGTGTTTAATATTTTGATATTTACAATTACATTTCATCAGCAACAACATTTAAACCAGTGTTTGCCGTTAGCAGTCAGATTTTGTTTGCAATAAAAAAACATTAAAGGGATTAACAAATATTTGTATCAGTTGCAACGTTATGCATATTATAAATGATGTTAATAGGTAATTATCAGAGCCGGCCAAACATTAAAATTTATGTTTAAAAATACAAGCGTTGTTTTTGTCTTGGTCATCTGATTACC
>JAQFXP010003207.1:0-13049 GCA_034693685.1 Belba bartosi | reverse complement strand
GACATCATTTCAAACACTGCAAGAAATGTCGGTTTTATACCATTTCTGTAGTTATAGTAATACACTATTTGGGAAGAAATGCACTGAATTATACTTAAATTCGCGCCAATATTATAATAAAGTTTAAATCCATAAAAATGTGCAAAATCGCCTAAAATAATATATATAATATAATATTTTTTATTTATAAATAAAATAATTGTATTTTTTAAAAACCAAATCAATATTAGAATAAAAACGACAATAGGTTTTTGTAATAGAGATCTTCTCTGAACTGAATTAATGTCATTATTCGTAAGACAAAAACCAATTCTAAACAAATGATAATCTACTGATTTTATTATAATTTCATCTGGTAATAATTTGTTTAAATTTATATTTTCCATTGTGAAATTAATCTAAATAAAATTTTTATTTAAACTATTTTCTCGTATTTGTTATAATAACTAAAGTCGACTAAATTATTCATTAACCTAATAAAACTAAAGCTAAATATAACTCATAATTAGTACAAAAAACCTTATTTTTAATTATATTGCTACATTACACAAATTTTTGTTTTTTTATTTTTTAAATATTTTCAAATAACTTTAGATTTTCTTCAACATTATATTAATTGATATTTAAATTATTTAGAAAAACAAACCTAAACTAACTTTGTTTTATGTTTATTTTTATCTCAGGGTTTAACAATTAATACTCAATTAATATATCTGAATATAAATTAATTAATATATAATGTAGTTACAGACAAAAAATGTTAAACTGCATTAGAAATCTGTGCATAACATAACTGAGGATTGCAGTCTTAGATAAATTTAGTAAGACAATCAGGTTATTATTCTAAAACAATATTAATGCATTGTATTGTTGCAATATTGTATTGTATTATATTACAATAAATGTAAAAAAAATAATTAAATTTTATAAATTAATTTATTATTACGTAAATGAATCGATATTTTTATATATTATTATATCTAATATTTTAATTAACTGTTATTTTTTTAAATTGTGCTAATATTGGATAACTAATTAATTTTTCTTTTAATGTTTTAATTGTCTTTTGATATTCGGCCGTGTTTGATGATTCCGAAAGCAAGAAATAAACCTGCAAGCTGTGACGTGCCTTCTGAACCGCGCGCGGCCTGGGTGTGTATTCGGGTGCTCTTCAGTCACCGACGGACAACCCAGATGACACAGTCACGGGTTGTTTAAGTATTGGCTGTTTATTGTGGAGTTCGTGTCCGAACTCCTGTTCTCCTCCTTGGCCTCCCTGGCCTAGCGCACCGGCAGTTTGGTGTTAGTTATGGGGGAGTGTCACCAACTAAGTGACACAAGAAAGAATTAAATTCATTCACTTGCTGTAGTTCTGGTTGCACCGGAAGTGCGTTCGTTAACGACTTCCGCTTTACAATAATTATAGTTAAATCACTTTAGACTTTATTTAAATATAAAATAATTTCTTTATTAAACATAATTATAATTAAAGCTCATTGTGTACACAATGTATTAATATACGTATAGTCGTAGTGTAGTGTATAACGACTAAAGAGTTACTGTGTAATGATTTAGAAATACATATTCTTATATAGGGTTACAATCATTTGACTTGTGGTTTAGATGACTGGTAGTTATATAGTCATAAACTATCTCATAGATTAATATACATTCATATGATTAAACTAAAATTATTATACATTCAAAATGACTATAAAATACAAATTAATAGTTTAAGCATAAAGGGCTCAACTTCGCTCCTGACAAAGCTATTGGTAAAAGAAAAATCATACCAGTACCATCACCAACGACCATCTTATTGCAAATAAAGAAAAGTAGTACTAAAAATATTTAAGCTCTACCAACCCCAAAATTCCGTTGCTACTAAAGAGAAATCATACCGGTACCATCACCAACGACCATTTCATTGAAAATAAAGAAAAGTAGTACCAAAAATATTTAAGCTCTTTTAACCTCAAAATCCCGTTGCTAATAAAAAGAAATCATACCGGAACCATTACCAACGACAATCCTATTGCTAATAAAGAGAAATGGCACCAAAATATTTAAGCTCTACCAACCCCAAAATTCCATTGCAAATAAAAGGACTTAAACTTTTTTTGCTATTACAATAAAGATTTTTAAATATTCTCGTTATTAATAAAAAAATTTTTGTTATTAATAAAAAAACCCAAACTATTCTCGCTATTACTATAATTACTAAAATTTTCTCCCGTTATAAGTAAAGAGCATAAAAATCTTTTCGCTATTAATAAAAGAAACCCACTGTAAGTAAAGAGATAAAATATTTTCTCGTTATTAATAAAAGAACTCAAAATCCCGTACTATTAATAATAGATTTTTCATTGACCTCTCGTTATTAATAAAATCGCCTATTTTTTTCTCGCTATTATAATAAAGCTAAGGAATTTTTCCCGTTATTATAATAAGATTTTAAAATTTCCCCGCTATTATAGTAAGACTATAACCCAAAAAAATTTCTCTTGCTATTATAATAAAAAAGCCGCCGCAAGGGGGGAGACATGGTGAATCTATATATACATTTTTTCAAAATTGAAAATGTATTAATAAAAAATAATTTAAAATTTATAATTAATAGATTTAATTAAAGACAAAATTAAGCATTTTTATTAGCAACGGTCAAAATATAAATCTTTAGTCATTCGCTAGTAAATAATTTTTAAATTAATGGTTATTTAAATAGAATTAAACAAAAAATTATTTACAAACAAAAGCCAACAATTGTCGACAATTTTATGTTTTATAATTTTATTTTACAAATAATAAATATGTATTTAGTTATAAATTTGATTACAAAACACGACTTTATTTATATGATTTTCTGATGTTATTAAGCGGCAAAACTATCGACAACTTTACGAACTTTAATCTAGTTCGTTTATCTATTATCTCGTTAAATTAGTTTTTAATTTAGAAAATAATGTTTCAATGTCTATAAGATTTGTCGGAGCACAGGTAGATATTAATTGTATACAGATTGACAGTTGTTTATATTCTTTATTATTAATAACCTTAAAAGCTATTTATATATATATATATATACTTTTGTAGAAATACAAATTGTTTATTGTCAATATATTTAAAGTATCAAGTACAGCTAAATTTGCAATATTGCATTAAATTTTAAATAAATAGTTTACTTTTAATAAATTAATGTTTATATCATTGATTTTAAAATTTTTTCTATATAAGTAAAATTTTTAATAATTTGTAAAATAATTTAAATAGAATAATAATGTGTAAATTGTTTTTCAAAAGTTTACATTTTTACATGAAATTAATAATAACAAAACTTAATATGTAATAACATTCTCACAATTATATCTGATCTAACAAATAATAGTTTGCGAATAAAGATAATTTTCTAACTATTAACAATAGTTCACTAGGCTACTTTTTATTAACAATTTTCAAACTTAATTTACAGACAAACTAAATTAAATAAGATATTTCAATTATTATTTTACATTCATATACATATATAAAAGTAAAATAATTAATTGTAATAAAAATTTATTTAAAAAAACTTTCTTGTGACGGGAAATAATGTTTAAAAAAATATAAACATAATTTTTATAATGATAGTAAAAAAACCCAAAAGCCTTTGTAAAAGATCGTCTACTGTATATACTATGTTTATCTAATATAATTTAGTAAAAAGAAACTTATTGCTTATTACTATTTTTTGCTTAAACTAAAATACTTTAATAAAATAGAATATTGGGTAAATTTTTTCAATATACGCCAATTTACCTTGATATTTAAACAATTGATGAGAATCTATTAAATACAAAACGAATTTTACTAGCTACAAAAATTTTCCAAATAAACTGCAAAAGCAGACAATTTGTTTTAACTTATCAAGTTATCAAAACTTCTCTCATTGTTGCGTTTTAAAAATTTTTCTTACAATTGCTTAACAATCCAATTAATATATTTTAATTATTGTATTTATAACTATTTTATATTAATTGTAATTATATAAACTATTGTAAACTTTAAGAAACAATTATATTTTTTAAATGTGCCAAAACTATTTAAATAATGAAACTAGATAAATAAATTTTCACTACATTACTAATATTTTATATGAAAATTACTAGATTGATAAATAATTTAAATAATTTATCATGTACTGCCATCGCATTTAATATTAGGCTTTTAACGGTTATAATAAAAGTAAAATTCGCTTTATCATTTGATTATTTATACTTTGCAATATATATATATAAGGTTTTAATTATTAATCAATCACATTTTAAAAACATATTTATATATTTTATTTAAAATATTACATTTATAAAAAGCAATTAAATGTTTTTATTTTTATTAGTTAAAATTTTTGTCAATGTTAGAAATCATAGAAATAATCAAGCACAAATTAAATTATTTGTTTAGACAATAAAGATAATTATAATATTTAAAATATAGTGATAAACATTTTAAAGTGATTTAATATTGACATTTATGAAGTTCTCTTCCAAACCCTGACCGCCATATTGATGGGACGGACCTCACCCGCACTTATATGGAACTGGACTTTTCTCCATATATTTCTGTCCGAATTATGAACTCCTGTGTAGACATATTTACTCCAAACACCTATAGGTGTTGTTGTATTGTCGCCGCAAAGGCTTTTATCGTCAATATCTTTATAAGCGCGTGTAACCACTTGATCCAACCTTAGTGCATTGCCCGTTTGTGTGGTCCCAAATGGGGCCGACTGTCCGCCACTCACTCTGAAGAAGACACCGGCATATGATTGGCTGACGTCAGTCCACACCAGTTGAGGCCATATCTGTTGCGGCGATAACTCGTTCGGCAATTGTATGTATATGAAGTTAATTGGAAATGGATCTTGCTCCAATTTTGTTATTTTGTTTACCAAATCGATATTCAGTTTGTTTTGCAACTCATTTGTCGTCTTTTGATCATTGATTGTGTTTTCGAGTAATTTCTTTAATGCACTTACAGTCCATTCCTCTTCATTCAAACTTTGTGTTGAATTAATTTTTAGTTTAAAATAAAAATTTAAAATAATTTAAATATATGAAACAGTTTTTGATTATATAATTATAATATTATTATACTTAATATTGTAATGAACAATATTTTGCTAAATATATTAACCAGATTCATTTTGTTATAAAAACTAATTTAATTTTTAAAATTTATTTTTTCTAATTAATAATTTAATGCAATAAAAGCTCTTTTTATAGCAAATTTGAGTATTTATGAAATATTTATCATAAATTTTTTATAAGATACAAATATTTTCTGAAAAAATTAAAAAAATAATATTGATAAATTGAAATTGTTTGAAAGATTATTTATCTTAATAGCTTTATATTAAAATTATTTTTTTATTCGTTTATAAGTTTATTAGTTTCAATTGTAATAATCTTAAAATTTGGAAAATTAAAAGATAGGACTAAAATAATTGAATTGAAAATGAGATAAAATTTTACCTTGTCTTTATCATGTTAAAATTAAAGTATTTAATTATTTATATTAAACATTTGTAATTTTTATCGAAAATATCTATAAATTAATTAAAACAAAATTATTATATATTTTGTTATTTTACATTTACAATTTTATAAATATGCAACTTAAGCATATATTTTTGTTTAAAATAAAATGGATTTTTTGTAATAATTAATATTTTGCTAAATATATTAACAAGATTCTTTTGGTTTTGGGCCAAAATTGAATTTTTAAAATATATTTTTATAATTAAGAGTTTAATGTTATTTTAGTAAGATATCAAAACAAATATTTTCTTATAAACCTAAAGAAATAATATTGATAAATTAAAATTGTTTAATGATTAATTATTGCAGTTTTATCATTTATATTTTTTTATAAAATTAAAATGATAAAGCTGCAATAATTGAATTGAGTGTAAGATATAATTTTTTGTATCTTAAGTGAATATAAAAATAAATACTAATTAATATTAAATTTTTAGTTTTTTTACAAAATTAATTTAACATAATAAAAAACAATTAATTTTTATAATGCATTTTTATATAAATTGTTATAAAAATATTTGCTTATACATTCAACTAGCAATGCTAAATTTCATAAAATATAAAACCAAGCAAAAGTTTCTTGAAAGTTGCTGTTTAAAACTTTCGTTTTTATATCAAAATAAACAATTTTTATTAATTTAAAATTTTTAGTTTAACTATCATATTTTTACAATTCAATTAATTTATGTATTTATATTGTTATTGCTAGCAATTAGAGTATTAAGTAAGTTAAGAATAAGTTTTAAATAACATATTATTTCTGAATTTGCTATAAAATTGATTAAGAAACATTTATGTTTAGTTTTTAATTTCAGAGAATAAATACATATAATATACAAAAATTTATAATATTTTAATTAAGTAGTAAAATATTATTATAAATAATAAAAACTTTAAAATAATTTATTAATAATTAAAAAGTTTTTAAAAAATTTCTAAATAATAAAATATTTAAATTATATTACCGTATTACCACATATATAAGTACATTTTTATATAATGTGAGTTTTGGTTTTATGTACTTATCCCTCGAGATATTTATACATTTACTTAAAAAGGAGGAAAATAATGTCGTTTTTAAAAATAAAATTTCATTAAATATTTTTAATAAGAAACGTTAGAAATTAAAGTTTAAAGATATCCAATGTTTGAAAACTATTTAAAACTACAATAGAAATAAGAAATCATATAATTATAGTAACATACTTTAACTTAAACATTTAAAATTATATTGAAATCGTTTAAAATATTTGTGTATAAATGAAATATATTTGAATTAATTAAAATAAGTTCTGAACATATTTTAAATAAATAAATAATATTTAATAATAATTTAAATAAATTGTTGATTATCCTCGAATAAATAAAATTGGATAAATGGTATTGGATCTTGTTCCAATTTTGTTATTTTGTTTAACAAATAATTATATTTCGTATTTTGACTTTTGTTTGCAACTCGTTTATTGTCTTTTAATCATTGTTTGTGTTTTCACGTAATTTCTTTAATGCACTTACAGTTTATTTCTCTCCATTCAGACTATGCGTTGATTTAACTATTTGTTTAAATTTAAATTTTAGAATTATATAAATATATAAAAAAATTTGTAATTATAAAATTATAATATATAATATTATGAATAAAGTAAAAAACATTTTGCTAAATACTTTAACAAGATTTATTTTGTTCCAAACAAAATTTTAGTTCTTTAAATATATTTCTATAATTAACAATTTAGTGCTTTAGTGCTAACAATAGGTCTAACAGACCAAAATAAATAGTCGTTGCTTAGCATCTTACAAAAACTTCTAGCTACATGCAAATTCAATATACTTAATTTATATCTTAAGTTACAATAAAATAATTTATAACTTAAGAATAATTGTTTATTGACATAGATTTTTACAAATATCAACAGAGGTGGCCACAGAAAAAAGTGCTTGTTAACTTTTATACCATTTGTTAAACATACAAAAACAATATATCTGCAAAAATTTACAAGATCAGCCTTAGACTTATGCAGATATATTGTTGTTGTATGTTTAATAAACATTTAAAGTTTTAATTAACTCTTTTAAACTATGAAATGTTGCCACATCTAAATATTAATATCATAAAAGTAAAAAAAGTTTGAAAATTATGTTTCATTTGACATGAATTTTATGAATTATTATTTTAGCTACGTATGCAGTAGTAAATGTTCACCCAGCTAGTACATTACTTTATTGTAAAAAGAAGAAATATAAGTCTATATTATAACAGCTCCGGTTTAGTGTAAAAACGGCTTATTTTAAGCTAATTATAAATTTTTAAATAAAATTTTACATAAGTTATTTATCAATATATTTCAATAAGATACAAATATTTTCTGAAAAAACTAAAGATATATTATTAATAAATTAAAATTGTTTAATGATTATTTATTACAAAAACCATATCTAAAAATATTAAGATAAAAATTTAGAATTAAACCTAAACGACAATATATTATAAAATAAAAAGTTTATTCTAACTCTAATTGATATAAAAACAAATGTAAATTAAGTTTTTTTAATAATAAAAAATATATGTATTGATTTAAAATTTTGTATTTTTGCTTGAGTCAAAATGAACTTTGTTAATATATTTAGTAAAATATTATTTATAACGTTATTAGGTATAGTATTTTAATAATTAATATATTAATAAACATTATTATATTTATAACATATTTAAAATAATTTTTTAAAAAACAGTAAAATCAACGCATAGTCTGAATGCATGCAATGACTGGATTTCATATAAAGACAAAAAGTGTCTCAAAATTACTGATAAGTTGGGAACAGAAGCGGAAGCGGAGAAAAGTTGCCATCAATTGGGCAGCACTTCGACACTCATTACAATCCATTTACAAGAAGAGGAAGATTTCGTATCCACTCTATTGTCAAAGTATTCAAACATTTCCTTCAATGCATGGATGTGTGCAGTTGTCTACAGTTAATCCTTTGGGTAAATGGGTTGACATCGGGTGCGAAAAAGAGAGTCTAATAGTGTGTGAGAGGAGAAAGGAATGGACTGTAAGTGCATTAAAGAAATTACTCGAAAACACAATCAATGATCAAAATACGACAAATAATGAATTGCAAAATAAAATAATTGAGTTAAGACAAAATTTAAGCGCAACCGAATTGAAACTAGATCAAACCTCGATTCCCCTTAACTTCATATACATACAATTGCCGAACGAAGCGTCACCGACACAGATATGGCCTAAACAGGTGTGTAGTGACGTCAGCTCATCATATGCCGGTGTCTTCTTCAGAGTGAGTGGCGGACAGTCGGCCCCATTTGGAACCACACAGGAGGGCAATGCACCAAGGTTGGATCAAGTGGTTACACAAGCTTATAAAGATATTGATGATAAAAGCCTTTTCGGCGACAATACAACGACACCTATAGGTGTTTGGAGTAAATATGTCTACACAGGGGTTCATAATTCGGACAGAAATATATGGAGAGAAGTCCAGTTCAATATTAGTGCGGGTGAGGTCCGTCCCATCAATATGGCGGTCAGGGTTTGGAAGAGAACTTCATAAATGTCAATATTAAATCACTTTAAAATGTTTATCGCTGCATTTTAAATATTATAAATATCTTTATTGTCTAAACAAGTAATTTATTTGTGCTTGCTTATTTCTATGATTTCTAACATTGACAAAAATTTTAACTAATAAAAATAATAACATTTAATTACTTTTTATGATTGTAATATTTTAAACAAAATATATAAATGTGTTTTTAGAATTTGATTGATTAATAATTAAAACCTTATATATACAGTATTTTGCAAAGTATAAATAATCAAATAATAAAGCAATTTTTAATTTTATTATAACTTTTAAACTCATAATATTAAATAAAATGGCAGTACATGATAAATTACTTAAATTTTTTATTATTATCGTAATTTATATATGATATAATAATAATTTAGTAAACTTTTATTTTTTTAGCTTTATTATTTAAAGATTTATGCACATTTAAAATATATAATTGTTTATTAAAGTTTACAATAGTTTATATAATAAAAATTAATATAAAATAGTTATAAAAATAATAATTATAATATATTTATTGAATTGTTAAACAACTGTAGGAAAAATATTTAAAACGCGACAATGAGAGGAGTTTTGTTAACTTGATAAGTTAAGGCAAATTGTCTGCTTGCAGCGAAATAATTTGATTGTTACTTGGCACTTGGCGTTACTTTTGCTAAAGTGAAAATAATTTTTATTGTTAAAACTTTTAAGAAATTTCACGCAACCTTTATCATTTGAGATAAATTTTAAAAATGTATTTTAAATATTTAAATTAAATTAACCTCGCTTAATTTAAAAAAAATAAACATTTCATTAAAATTTATAAACAAATTGTAAATTTATTTATTACATTGCCACTTTAATTATATTAAAAACAGCCTAAAATTTACAAAGTTAAATAAACTTGCAATTAATTACAGTGTGCGCGCATAAAATAAGATATGTTTATATTATGTGACTAAACACATAAACGTTATTTTGTTTGTAATTTATAATTACATTTAATTAGGATTAAATATAAAACAATGCAATTATTTTGTGTTTATTTTAAGTATAGATTGGACTTAAAATAATATTTAAACTCAACTCAACTATTATCAGACCACTAAGCTTATTTTTAATCTAATGCAATATATAAATCAATTCTTAGAACTAAGAATTAATACTTAAGTCAAGTGTTGCTGATTAACAATGTCTGATATATAATTTTAGTATGGAATTGCCGCTATAATATTAATACATTTTTATAATTTGAAGCAGGCTCTCAGTAACTGTAAAGAACAAGCGCCACAAACTAAATTTATATAAAATAAATATTAATGTCAATTTAAATATTTTTATTTTTATTAATTCGGCTAATTCGGGATTACCAGAGAATAGATTTCAAAAAATATTTGAACAAAAATCTGGGAGAAATCATAGAAGGGAATTATCTAAAAAACTAAAAGTCACATTTAGCAAATGAAGCTTTGATTTCGCTTAAAATTAAAAATAATTTAAGCACCAGTATCCAATTTTGGCAAATAATTTTATTATAAAATAAACTAAAAAGTATATCTTTTTTAAATTTATTGAGCAAACAAATGAATAATAAGCAATTTAATAAAAATTGTAAAATAAGCATATAACAAATGTATTGATTCCGATAATAAATTTAGTTATAATTAGATTAATATGGAACCATTATAAGCGAGTAAAACAGCATTTAAGCGATTAATTATTGAATTAATAAGACTTTGAACGAGCTCCACGGGTGTTTCTGTTTACGTTAACGCTATCGCTTCACGTACTCAAGATTGAAATTGATATCCATTTTGATAAACCCATCAAACTAACCATCCTCAAAGATTTACAAGAGGTTTGAGGTCAGGATTTCGAATGGCCATGTCAATTCGATAACATCGTTGACCTGAAACCGATCACAAGTGCTTGCCGAATTGTGCACTGGGTCTTTTGTTTATTAAAATAACCACTGATGGATAATGATTGTCCGCAAATGACAATTCAAATTAATTTTAGCCATCATTGCCAAAGGTCATTTTGGGGCAACTTACAAGAAAAATTACCATACGGCGTTTCCAAATATTTAATACCCTAGGTTAACCTCAGAGGGTTTTTTATGATTCACGAGAGCTTATTTCCGCTACCAGGGGTTTCAACCCAGTCAGGGATCGTCACTTCACCGTCATGTATAGTGACGAGGATAGTATCACAGTTTTAAGGGCACAAACCTGAACGAAACGTATACGTAATTTTTTGCTAAACCGGTTGACCACTAATAATTTTCGTCGCTTAGTAAGCGGCTAGTAGGAGCCTTCGCCCACCTAATCCCTATTTAAATTATGAAACAAAAAATAACCTCGAACGGGGTTTAAACACACTACCTGTTTGTTAGGTCAGACCTAACTACGTTCAGACGCATTAGACCACTGAATCAGTCTACCAGGATTAGCTGAGAGCAATTTATTTTTTTAATTAATTATGTTTTGAAAGTATCGATTTACTGTTGACCCAGGTCGGTAAATTTCTGTAACATTTCGATCTTTTTATAATGTTTGGATTTAAGACCCATGTTAGATAAAACTTTTAATTTGATTTAATTTTGCATGCTATTTTATAAATATCGGTAAATTAACCGCAAATTAAAACTTTATTTATGATAAAATCTTATTCAATGTAACTGAATTTAAAACAAATTTAAACTAAATTTAGTTTATTTATTTAAGTTTAGACTGGAAATTTAAACTTTATTACCAAATTAGATAATATTTTGTATTTTTAATCAAAAAATCTAAAATTATTACTGACGCCGTTGTCGGCCAGCATATTGTTAATGGGTACCTTTTTGCAGAGTATATTTTAGGAGGAATTAATGACAATTTTTAAATCAGGAAAAATATATGCTAAATTTCCACACCTTTATCCTTTATTAAGACTAATGCATTAATAGAGTACAATTTTAACATTTAATCTAAATGGTTTTTATTATAATTTTATCAAAAATTTTAATTATTTTAAAATAAATGTAAAAATAAATAAATTAATTGTTAACCAAATAAGGAGAGAGAACTTAAACTAACAGGAAAGAGATTTTTTAAAAATAAACTTCAAAAAATTCATTACCTTTTTATGCTAAAATTTAATTTAATGTAACTAAATTTAAAATGGATTTTGCAATAATTTACGTTAAATTTTTTAATTTTAACCCAAAATAATTGCCGGGTCGCTTTGGTGAGAAGCAAGTTGTAAGAGGGGTGACTTTTCGCTTTTTAAATGCAGAAGAGATAATGCCAATTTTTAAAATTAAGTAGAATTTTTTGATTTTAACTTTTTAATTTCTAAAACCTCTGTTACAATGTTTATAAAGTTTTTTTATAACGCCCTAGGGCTTTCTTCTTAAAAAACTAGGGATTTCAACCCAGTCACTTCACCGTCAGATATGGTAACTATAATTGTGTCATAGTTTTAGACGCACACACCTGAACTTATACATAGTTTGTGTCTAAACCGCTCGTACATTACCAATAAACAACTTTTGGTAACCAACCCGTAGTGGCCTTGTTACCCAAACCATATTAAACTATTTAAAAACAAGCCTGAACAGAATAATCTTAATACATTTTCGAGAGACGGTTGGCAAAATACTATTAGATAGATTAGAGCAGACGTTAATTACTTAAACTGAAGCCTCAAAATTTTGATATTTATAACTTTATACTAAAACAGAATATTAAGTTATTCTTTATTTAAATATAAACCGATAATTAAAATATACATAATAATTAAAACACATGCCATATAATTGCTTTCATAAATAGTTGTAAAAATAAACAAACATAAATGTTTCTAAGTAACCTCAAGAATTTATTACAATTGCCAGCCGCCTTCGGCGTCTGG
>JAQFXP010003206.1:0-13051 GCA_034693685.1 Belba bartosi | reverse complement strand
GACATTATCATATTCGACATTATCATATTCGACATTATTATATTCGACATTATCATATTCGACATTATCATATTCAACTTTGTCATATTTGAAATAACCCAATTTATATTTTACTTTTTCATTATTTTTTTTATGTGTGTTTAGAATTTTGAAAAAGTCTATAAATCGCTTAAGGTATTTGTTCGCTAATAGCAACCGAATAGATCTTTATGTTGTGCTTTTGCGAACACCAATCTTTCGGTAAAAGCATTAAATATTTCGCGACAATAACGGTTAGCCAATTACGTCTTGATAAACTAGCGAGCATTGGTAACTCAGCCCCAAGAAATTATGTCCCGAAAATGGCAACCGTGCAATCGGGCCTCACTTGTCCGTTATACACACCAGTAACTGCTATTAGATTTCTATGTTCCTAAGTTTGACAATACAATAAGTTGCTATAAATTTACAAAAAATAAAATTTAACATAACTTTTATTCTTAAAAATTAATTATTTATCTTTATTAATTAAATGTTTTATTTATAAATATTCTGATTGCATCTTTATCAATTAAGACGATGATTTTAACCACCGAACTATAGAACTATCGCTTAGTTGCTATAAAACATGATAGAATTTCTAAAATAAAAAACAAATAGAATTTCTAATATTTCTTATATCAAATTGTAACTAAAACTACAAATGAATGACTGAATAATATTTTGCAATAAATTTTACATTTAAAGTATACAGTATTTGGTATTCTGTGTCTGTTTATATTTTTAATCTCGGATTTTTAGTCACCAGCATTACAATAAATTTTTGCAGTTTATTCAATATAAAATAAATTATTTACAGAATTTAGTTTTTACAAAATTTTGATTCAGAGGAGATGTCGGAAGATCGCGAAAAATGTTTATTTTAAAAATCATTTTAATCATGATTAATTCATATAATATAATAGTAAAATATGCACAAAAAAAAATATTTTTCTAACTTTTTTATTTAAAGAATTCGGCTCGTTTAAAAAATACAATACTTTCTTACAGTTTACGAATTTAAAACTTAATTTACAAACAATATAAATGAGATATTTTTATTATTTGTTAATATTACATACATATATTAGAGAAGAATTAATAGTTTGATAAAATATTTATATAAATTTTTTTTTGAAACGGGAAATGATATTTTAAATATATAAACATAATTTTTATAATAATATCTAGCGCCAAAGAAGTACCACAATTTTTTTAAACCAAATTGTATTTGATAAACACAACTTTTAAATAAACCCCACTTTGTCTAAGGCTACTCTTAGGCGTTACTATAAAAATTATGTTTATATTTTTCAAACATCATTTCCTGTTACAATATATTTGTTTTTATAAATATTTTATTTATTTATTAATTATGCTTTAATATATGTAAATGTTGGCGAAAAAATAATTAAAATATCTCATTTAGTTTGTCTGTAAATTAAGTTTGAAATTTAAGAATAAAATGTAGCCTAGTGCAATGTTGTGTATAGTTAGAAAAATAATTTTAATGTAAACTGTTATTGAATTGATCATATACAGGAATGGGGAAAAGAGGCCGGTTAGTAGTCATAGTAGACTCCTAGACGAAATTTTTAATAAACCAATTTTATTTAATATCTGTTTAACACTTTCAATTTTATATCCCTTAATTATATCCCTAAATTAACCTTGAGTTAAAACCCTCTTTTAATTAATTATAATTTATTTAATAATTATTATAATTTTATTATTAATTTAATATTTTTAATTAACTCTTTTTTAATTAAAATATTTTAAAAAATTAATTAGTATATCTAATAATATATATTAATAAATTATAAATTATATTAATATATTTAAGGAAAGATTATTTGGAAATATTTAATAACAATTTAATGTCAAAAATATAGAATATTTTTAAAAAATTATTATTAAATTTTTTGTGTCTAAACGAGTTAATTGATAAAAATTTTAGAAACACCAAATTAACTATATGAGTATAAACTAATTTTTCTTTAAATATTTTAATATTTAAATGTAATTAAACTGTTAGATATAATAATTAATTTATAAAAAAAATTTTAAATAAAAAAGAGTTAATTAAAAATATTAAATAAATTACAATTAATTAACAGGGTTTTTAACTAAGGTTTATTTTAGGAATATAATTAAGGAATATAAAATTAAAAGGTTTAAAAAATATTAAATAAAAAAAGTTAATTAAAATTTTCGTCTAGGAGCCTACTATGGCTATTAACCGGCCTCTTTTCCCCATCCCTGATCATATATCATTGTGAGAATATCATTATTAAATTTTTTAAATATAAAAATTAAATTCCGAAATTACCTTTAGATTTAATATAAAAACATAACAATTATTGTCTTTACTCTACAACAGCTGCTAATACTGGGCGACGGAAACCAACTTCCGGAAACAGAACAGGAGTTGGAAAAAGGTCACTGCCGTCGGGTGTTTGAGGCCATCAATTGCGTCGAGTCTTATGCAGATAATTGTCTGAAAAAATTTAGCAAAAAAGCCGTTAAAGTCATGGTTTCAAACGCAACGACAATTATTTCTGAAGTTTGTGCCAATAATGGAAAACATTTACTTCCGGTTAGTCATAGTTTATAATGTCTACAAAACTAATTGATTTCTAATTATAGTAATTTTTAACTTGGTTATTATAATTATAAAAATTATTTTAATAATTAGTTTAATGTTTATCCATTTTACAGATGAGTCCTTGCTTAAATAAAGTTCGCAACAATTTGTCATATATACAGTTAAAACAATTGATATTTAAATTAATTTGATATTTAATAATAGAAAGTAATAGAAATCCGCGAATGTATGGAAACTTATATAAAACAATTGGAAGCAATTCGGGACAAAGTCGACAATAAAGAACTTCTGATGCCTTACACTTGTTGTCAAATGGATAAACTAAAAAAGGTTTGGATTTTGATTTATAACTTATATTATAATTTATAAATTATAACAAAAACTAAATTAATTTTATTTTCATTTTCTGATTAAAATTCTTTTAAAAAATAATTATTTCATTTCAAAGTTGAGTTGAATAGTGTTTTCATTTAATGTAAAACACATTAAAATCATTCATTTCTTACAGTTTTTTTAAATTTGTTTTAACTCAAAAACAGTGTCTTTTAAATTCAGTCGGAAATTGTGGTCAAAATGTGGATCAATTGATAACTAGACTATTGAGTCCACTCGAGCAGATGGTATGTCTACCCAATTGGGACCAAACATATAAGTGCCCGGATTTGGAAGCACTCGAACCGAAGAGCGGCAGCATTTTCGACCGATCTCTCTCACCAATTGGGCCAATGATTGACATTCTCAACAGTTTGGCTCCAATTGATAAATGCATTGATTTGAAGGAAAGACTCGATAACTATGCGCTCAGACTATTCGTATTCGGCGACAGAGAACTCAAGTTCGCGACCAGTGCTCAAGATTTGGATTCTTATTGTCCGAAATTCAAACAAACAATCGAACGAATGGCTGAATTTGAAGACCATTGTCTTAAGACTAATAATACGGTATTCATGAGTGAAATCATTAATAATCTAATAATTGGCGCAAAACAACAATTTTACGAAAGATGTGAAAAACCGAACAAAAGTTCGGTCTTTGAATACTCGGAATGTCTGAATCGGGTAATTATTTTTACTAAATATAACAATAACTAAAGCATTAATTAATTAGTTTTAATTAAACTTTTATTTACGTATTTTCTAATTAAAAAATAATAAATATTAGAAAATAGACGAAATTAACTGGAATATTTTAGAATAAATAAAATAATTTAATTCTGCCAAAGCACAAATTTAACCATGATTAGTTCTGAATTAGAAATGTTTAAATTCCATTTGAAAAAACAAGCAACAAATGAATATTTGCCCCAAAATCTCTTTTAAATATTTATTTAAAACTAATACATTTGTTGAAAATTAATCAAAAAATACAAAAATGAACTATAGGTTAAAAGGGAATTTCGATGCAATGCCAAGATAGATTAACTAAATACCAAGAATAGCTGGCAAAAACATATCTAGAACATATGTAAAATGCTTTTACATAAAAAAAAGAATAATTACTAATTATTAATTAGTATTTAAACGTTTAAAACTTTAACATTAGTTCCAAAAATGAAATAATTTGTGTTTTCGGCAGAATTTAGATTCTTTGCACTTATGTTATGACGAATACACGACAGAAATGGAAATAATTGCCTATGAGTTCGATAATCAGGAATTTCAGATCTCATACATTTGTTGCAGATTTTATGCGCTTAAAAAGGTTTGTTATATAATCGTAACTCTTATATCAATTGATTTGATATATTCCAGTGCGTAGTCGAGGCCACAAAGGATTGCAATAACAAAACGCGCGACTATTTGACAGAATTGGTTAACAACACATCGAAAGATTTTTTCCAATACATATGTAAAGATAATTTCGATTCAATCGAGATTTGCGACGCCTTGGGTCCGGTCGACACCAGCACTAAAGTTGAGCTCAGGAATGTCTATAAATCTCACGCCCAGTCATTTGTCCGGCCGTTCATTGATATGTTCGCTCCTAATATCGAGTACTAAATCAAAATCAATAATTAACCCAAGATTTACAAAACTTTTGTTTTTTATTTAAATACAAAATTGTTTTTTCTTTCACTAAAATGGCAGTAATTTTACATATTTTTATAATACATTACATAACGTATGAAAAATGTGTTTCAGTATATATATAAAAAATCAATTAAATGTTAAAACTTTATAATCTATTTTAGACTCCGATTATAAACAGCTTTTTTTATTTATTTCATTTACTTCTTATTAATAATCAGTTATCAAATCAATAGTAAATTCAATAATTTTTAGAAAAAAATGAATGAAAAAGAGAGAAGAAATAAAAATATTCGACAATAAAAATGTTTTAATAAAAATTGTTCCGTTCGTTAAAAAATTGGAAAATAGTAGTAATTGTGAGACGTATTTGAAATCGAAAACAAGAGAAAAGAATTCAATAATAATATAATAATTATTGGATTTTTGTATCACTTAATAGAAAAAAGAATTGAATTGTTTTGTGAAAAAGTGTTCAAACAATTAGATTCGAGGCTTATATGTGAGCGTAATATTCAATGGTTGGACATCACAGTCCTCAGACTCCGAGCACGTCATTGGAGTCTGAGTGGCGACCAATGGATTTGCATCAGAATTGGGAGCACTGGTAGGCGACACCTGATATCCAGCGGCACTCGAATGCTGCTGTGCTTTCAGTTCGTTTCCGTTCTCCTTATCCTTCTTAGAGGACGAGCGCCGAACCAACCGCTTCTCTTTCGATGACGTCCTCCGCACCAGTTGTTTGACTGAAGAACTCGCCATCGATTGGTCGGCAGCTCTTCGGTTGTTCGTTGTTGTGGTCGACGTTGAGGTGAATGAGTGCGAAGACGACACACATTCTGTACACGACATACAATACATACAAAACAAACAATCAATCGATTTATTCAATCGAAAGCGAGGGGAGAGAGAGAGAGATAGAACGCAATCAACAGACCATTGCTGGGGTTGAGGAACCATTCGGAGCGAGTCTTCATACGTTGTGTTTGCCTCTCGTGAACAATAGGCAAAAATGTGAGCGATTTTGTACTTTCGGCGTATCTGTTCACAGACTTTAAGTCTTCTAAATTGAGCGCTTCTTCGGTGACCATCGCTTGCGTCTGTTGTGGTTGTGGTGTCTGTTGATTGTGTTGGTTCTGATGCATCATAACTGACACTATGTTTTGCGGAGAGTTCGGCGATGAGTGCGTCGACTGTCCGGAAAGGCAGAGAAGGGAAGAGAACAGAAAAGCAAACATTAAATCATCAAAACGTCGTATTTTCTGGTATTATATCGATTAATACCTTAAACACATTTTCCTCTAAAGACATACTGAGCCGGGCGTACGGGTCTTCAATGCTTTGGTGAATCATAGGGACAGCAGTCATATGGGTTGCCGCCGAAGAGCTACTCGTATATAGAGTGGGCGTACTTTGACATTCTTCTGATGAAGATATTGCTATTCAATCAAAATAACAAAATATTTTACATTTTGTTGACTAAACAAAAAATTGATTTAAAAATAAATCTAATTTAAAACTAAAAGCGTATCAAATAATAGTTTGCAATAAATTCAGTGCAAAAGCGCATAAAGACTTGAAAATTAAGGCAAATATGATATAAGAGACAGACATAAGCGTGGATTGCGGTCAACAGTTAAATAATGTTAGCGTTTGGGCCAAACCTTTTAGTGGTCGGTTGGTTGTGCCGAATGACGGCAGACCCCAACGTATTGATTCTGTGAACCAATCACTTGGTGTCTCTAATGAGGTCTTGCCTTTAGTTTGTGTTTATTTGTGTTTAAGAATTTGAATTTTAATCGAAATTCGATTGCAATAAAAGAGAGAATAAGAAAATAAAAGCGTTTTAAGAGATTATAAAGACTTAAAAGACGAGACATTCGGAACTTTAAACAATAAAATCGAAAAAAAGTCGAGAAATTAAACAAAACAAAACAAAACCAAATTATCAATTAATTGAAAATTAAAAACTAATTAGAAATAAATATATTCAAAAAAAAAATCAAAATAAAAAGATAGACATACGCGGCACCATTTCGGGCGGGTATTTGAACGCAAAAATCCAGTTCTCTTCAACTTTGAGCAATCGACCAGAAATTCTTGCGTAATATTCATAGTTCTCGCGTCCGAACAGATTAGAGACACCGAAGTTGTCGATCAAAAACTTCATTATCGTTGTGGCCACCTATCAGTGCAATTAGGAAATGCCAATGCAATACAACATAAGACTCGAGTCGTTTTAACAATTAATAGAGTTTTGTTTTAGCTTTTTAAAATTTATAGAGAAATACAGAAAAACGACAAAAAAGTAAATAAAAAAACAAGACTTCAGGCAAATCATGCGGTTAATCAAAATTCAAACATAACTCAAAAGTTGAGTTAAAAAACAAATAGTTTTTGAGATTATAAGAGAATAGTTCTTCTGAATCAGTCGAATGATTATAAAGTTGTCTAATAATTATAGGGAAAAACTTAGCGATAAAAAACAAATTGAAAAAGAGATTAAATTGTATAAAATTGAAAAAAAGTTCTATTTTCTAGTAATTGAATTTGTCATTCGTGTTAAGAATTTCTGGAATTATCCAAAGTATAAGAAAAGGGGTTTTGCCTTAAGATAAACAGAGTGTAAAAGTTGTGCGAAATGTCGAAAATTATATAATAAAAGCAATTCAATTCATTTGAGCATAACTTGTGGTAAATGAATGCATGCTTTGAATTACAGAATACAATACTATCACTCATTGATCCGAGCGTTCAATGAACTCGAATTAATTACATTTGTTTTGTGGCTAAACTCAAACCAAAGTTATGTTCAATAACTTGATTGACATTAAGTTCACAGAAATTACTACTATTTCAGTAATAGCTTTAAGAATAAATATTTGATTTGAAATAATTGGTTTGAAAACTAGTGCTAAAGTAAAGTGAAGTAATGATAGGAAAGTGGTCTTTAGAGCAGTTAATAATCGAAATAATTAAGTGCTCAGAAAGTGGTTAAATGAGTGATAGTGTTGTGATCTGAAGATCCAATTCCGGCACCAAATCTGACTGTTGTGTCAAAAAAATAATAGCAATCAATGCAATGAAGAGAACGTAAATTGAAATTAAAAAGTAGAGGTCAGACAAGACTTACCGCAATTTGTGCCTTTAATGTGAGAATTAGGTATTATTTGCAATGCAATTAGTGGTGATATGAGATTATGAATGAATAAATTGGGTTAATATTAATATGCATTTGAATAAACAGTTATATTAATTAATTAATTAATTGATTAGAACAACAAAATTAACTGTCGATTCAAAATGAAATTTCGGTTTTTTTTCAAAGCATTTGGCAAAACAATTGATTGTAATAACAATCCATCAATTTTCACATTATTTACAATTAATTCATTAATTATCGATTAATAGGTGAGTTAATTCAGGTGTGATTTAAGTGCAATTCAATCATCAATTGGCGCACAATTATAGCAATTTTTTTGTTCGGTTTCGGTATTCAAAATGTTTTTTCGCAATGTTTTACATTAAAACAAAAGCAGAAATAGAGAGAGCACTCAATCACTCAATTAGTAAATCATCAAAATATAAGCACATTATTAATGAGACAAAACGAACCAAAAGTTTTAAAATAGCTTTACAAACAATTAATTAATAATTGAGTAATTTGTCTGAAAATTCATGCAAATTATGGCCAAATTTAGGAATGCATTAAACAAAGATAGATTGGAATTACTTCCAGTCATTAATCTAATTATTAGTTAAATATAAATAAGTTTAAAAACATAAAACAAATTGAGAAAAAAAGAGTAAAATATTAATAAAAATACAAAACAATAAACACTAAAAAAACTATAACTAAAATAACAAAAAAGAAATAAATGAAATTGAAATAAGATTTAGAGAATAGCAATAAAATAAAACTTAAAAATTACAAAAATCTAAGTCAAAGGCATTGGAGGAACGGCACGAATACCTTAAAGCGCTGGACGTCTTCCATTTTGGCGAATTTGCTGCCGTCCTGTACACAGGACTGGAAAAAACTGGGCGCAACCTAACAATTATTCAATTATATTCATTATATTTACGGCTTATTGTTTGTAAAAGCAATTAAATATTCGAAACAAAAACTTTAATAGGATTTAGGGTTGCATTCAATTGTTCTAAAGTTCAAAACTATAAGACTTTCTGTACTATTGAACATAAAATTGAAAAATAGCTCATATTCTGACCGATACGCCAATGGCCTCCGAAGTCATTCCGGTGTGAGCTCTATCAGAACTGGTGGCCATCGCCCGAAACGTCCCGAAGAGTAATACTAAAAGATGTTGAGTCACGACTGGCAGTGAAGTCAGAAGTCTATTCGCACAACAAAATCGATAATATTTGTCAAAAAAAAGAAATTCAAACAAATTTTGATCAAAAGTGACAAAACCTGTGAATCTCTTCACGTTTTTGATCGATGTTTTCCCATTCGATAATCTCAAACAACCGTTGCTCGAGTTCGGGGCCAAACACACCGGACGGCAACTTCCGGAGAAACTTCTTTAATACGGAAGCGATCGTATAAACCGAATAGTTGTCGATATTAACCAAACGGCCGTTCTTTGCAATCAACGCAAAATACAAATTCAATTAAAATTTAGTCAAAAAGTCTAAAAACCTAATTATAGAACAATTACTTAAATAACTTTATCATCAAATAAATAAAAACTAATTTAATAACAATTAATAATAAACATTGAGTTAAAAGGATTACGACATAAAAATTTGTTGAAATGTTTTGGTTCAGAAAGAGAGTTAATAACAATTAATCATTAGATATGATATAAACAGTGAAATAACATAATTAGATCCAAAACATTGAGAGATAAGTGTTTAAACAGTCATTAAAATCCATTTCAAAGTCTAATCAGATGTCAATTATTTATGTATAGAAAGTGATCTATTAATCACTCAATAAATGACTCAATGACTAAATCATTAAATGATTAAATGACTAAATGGGTGAATGAGTGAATACCTGCAAGAAGTGGATCAACTTCTTCATGTTGGCCTGATGTCCTGGAGCTCTGAACACATCCTTCTTAAACGGCGCTTCTTTATTGAGCTTAAGAATCATCACCAGAAGTGGTCCCGGGATGTCATTGTGGGCGCCGCACACGCTCTCCAATGGAACTCCGAATTTGACCCTAATTTACCAAAAGTTCAATAAACTTATTATCGCTTTTATGTATTGCTATAAATATAGTGGTATTTGAGTGAAAAAAAAGATAAACAAAACAAGAATTCAAATTCAAATTGAAAATTGGGATTAAATCGATTGGTTTATGGTTTGTATTGAGTTATGTTGTGTTGTGTTGGTTAGGATTGGTTAGGATTGGTAAGGATTGGTTGGATTACTTACTTTTCCATTCGGGTCGGGTATGGAAGTGAAGTGGAATTGTTGGGAGAGTTGTGTGTCTGAGAGGCGCCACAGAGTGAGGAGTTGGCCATACGTCGGGCCAACGATGACATCATTGCTTGTATTTATGACAATAAGTCTATGAATTGGTCGACATTTGGTTCGGTTAACATCAGAACTGAATAAATATCTGTTATTAACAGTAATTTGGTTTAACTTAATATTTATTTACAATTAATATCTATTAGTCTTAGTCTTAGTCTTAGACTTAGTCTTAACCGATAGCACAGAGACATAGAAACATAAACACTGTTCCCCTCCTATCGCCTATCGCACTGATAAACAGTGTTTGGATCGACTTAACCCGACTATTGGATTAGGTTTGGCTCAACTAATCAAAGCGACCATAATATGCGACCATCGGAGAGGACTCAGAGCAGCGCACAAACCAACCAATTGACACCATTTTTGTACACGTGATCGCCATTTCTATACGATATACTCTACTCTCTATTCTATTGTAATCTATATACTGTACATGTACTCTATAGTCTATTATATTCATTTATTTCTATTATATTATTATATAATTTGTATAGCAGTCACTCACTATATATATATATACAGTATATATGTATATATATATATATATATATATATATACGAATATATATGTATGTATGTATGTATGTGTGCCTTATATGTGCACCAATTGTATGCTAGATCTGTGCGATGAGTGAGCGTTGCCATTGGTTTATCACAATTTGGCTCATTGTGAACGCTGATTGGCTAACACACTGTAGGCTGAGAGAGAGCACTATTGTTATACAACAAGCGAGCGGTGACATCCATATCCAGCTCTTTCTTCACTAATCTCACACTTATGACTAAGTTATGACATTATGTTTATAAATCGATTCAAATGTAATTACTAATTAGCAATTAGAAGTCATTACAGTCTAAACAACTTTAACAAACTTGTATCTGTATATAGCAAATTTAAGCTAGAATGAAACAAACTAGTAAATTAATAAAACAAAATATTTCTATTCTAGCTTCAAGAAATTAGCTCGCTTATTTCTAATAAGTTATTAGTACAGGCAGTAGAGTTAGCGCCTAAACACTCAATTTAATACAATTTAAACTCATATAAAGTGAAAACCAAATACTTTACAATAAAAATTTATATATAATACTTTATATTAAAAAAATTTTGATTTTATTTGATCTAATTGTATTTAATTAATTTAAACTGTTTTTGAAACTAATTTTTAAAATGCTGTAACATTTACGATTTTGACAGACCTTCTACTTGAAGTCCTTCTCTTTTGCTATTTATACAATTATTATATAATTTAGAGTTTTATGCACTACTATTCCGAAGTATCAGCATGTGCTTTTTAAAATTAGAACAGAAACTGATTTTTAACAATATTAACTTACTTGTTAGAGAAGCAAATAATAATAAATAATAATTAAGTTAAACTATTTTTTAAATTTTATTAATCATTATAATTAGAATATCGTTATTGGTTTTTATCAGAGATTGAGAAGGTAGGCCGATCCAGGGGGGATCAGGGAAGGGATTTTTCCAAAAACGCTTAAAAACCTATATATTTATGATGAAAATTTCCCCAATTTAACTGGATTTAAACCGTATTTAAACTAAATTTAATAATTTAACTGAATTTAAACTGGATCTAGCACCAATTTAGGAAAATTTTTCTAATTTTAGTTAAAAAAATTGAAAAATTTGCCGGCCGCCTAAGGCAGCCGACAAAAAGTCGAGGGTGGGGGGGGGGTACCTTTTTGCAGACCAAATAAAAAAATCCAAATTTTCAAAATCATGGGGTATTTTTGGCTGATCCTTTCTTCTCAATCTCTGGTTTATATTTTCAATAAAATACATTAAAAAAAATAAATAAACAAATTATTTTAGTAATTTGAGATTATGTTTTGTTCCAAGTAAATCAAATGATTCAATTTATGCATAAAATTTATTGCTACATTTTAATATTTAAATCAAATTGAGCTAATTGTTAAATTTCAAGTTACTTCTCCTTAAAAATACATGTAAAGTCACTATTAATTAAGTTCAGTACAAACCCAATTTATATTCTGGGCGAAGAGATCGAAATTTTTCTAATTTTAAACTGATGTCATTTTCTTAACTTGATGAAGTTATCAATGAGTTAGTTGCAAAACACTACAAATACTACAAAGTGACATTAGTTTAAAATTTAATGAAGTGCCCATCATATCGCCGAGGGAGAGGAGTGTCCAATATGCTAGGTAAGACGAAAATTTAAATTGAATTTATTTAATCATTAATTAGTACCCAACTAATTAATCTGTATATATTAATCTTTATTTAATATGTTTGTCATTAATAAAATAATTATCTTAATAAAATAGCTTTAAATAGCTAAATGACAAAATTGTGATAGACAGATATTTTGCGGTACAATTAGTACGAATGTTTTTATGTAAAAAAATAATACAGAAAAAATTATAGTATTTAAATAAAATTAAAAATTATTTTAATTTCAATAACTCAACATTTAATAATTTTATATATTAATTAATATGTAAGTAATAATAACAAAATAAATAAAATTTTAAAATATTTATAATATTTATAATTACATAATGTGAAAAAATACAACACTTAATATAGAGGTTTATTAACGTCAATATAATCATCGATATATTAAATAGAAATAAATAAATAAAATAATAAAAACTAAATTAACTCTTTTTCCTACAGTTTAATTATTTTAATTATTAATAATTTCAAAAATAATAATAAATAAATATTTAATCAAAACTTTGGTAGGATTTTCATTAAATAGCGTTTAGTGTATGTCGACAGCAATCTGGGTCTGTCTGTCATCTACACTAATAGTCTGTTTAGTCTATTCACTGATTTCGTGCATAACTCCAATCATAACTGAATTTAATGTTTTAGAAAATGTTTTTATTAATTGTGTTTTGATTTGT